>JANAVB010043219.1:5124979-5372479 GCA_029216955.1 Iris pallida
TAAGCCTTTAATTATGCATCATAGCTAAAAAAATTTCCACTCACACAATATAGTCATATGTGCTTCTGGCTGCACATTAAAGGCCGTGTGCCAGCATGGTTTCAGTGTATGTATTTTGGGCATCTACAAGTTTACCCTCAAGAGACGACCTGCTATCTCTGTCCATACACTCTAGGTTAGTTCTTTATTAAAGAAATATGGCATAAAGCCTTACGATTCCTTGTGGTGCTATACCGCTATGATATGACTTAAAGTCGAGGCATTACCCCTACTCGAGACCTCATCATAGTGTTATATGTAGCATGAGGTCACAAGCCTTTATGTAGTACCAAACTACCTAGCATGAAGCCTTGCGCTTCCTTGTAGTGTTACACCGCAATGACATAGCTTGCGAGGCCGAGGCTTTAACCCTACCTGGGTACCTCTTCGTGGTGTCGTGCAACTATTACATGAGGACATCGTCCCTTTTGTAGTGTTGTCTATAACTCTTTAATTTTATCATACAACATTAGGCTACCTGCCTATTTGCGGTGCTACGTCGTTGTGACTTGGCTTACAAAGTCGAAGCATTACCCCTATCAGGGAACCTCATGGTGGAATCACCCCACTGTAACATGGAGTACACTCCTTGTAGTATTGTGCTACCATGCTTCATGTAAAGCACAACATGCATTCACTCTGCCTGAGAACTCATTAAGGCATTTAAGCCATCCTCACCACAGGATATGTTCTCTGCAGAAAACATATAATAGACAATAGTAGTTGTAGGTACGTATCCTTTCCATGTCACAGAGGATATGTACCCACTGTTCCTGATAATTTTCCCAGTTAGTGGCCCTCCCTTAAACCAAAAGTTAGATGCCTAGTAGATTTCTCTTTGAACTAATAGCATAAAACTTTATGGTAGGATTACAATAACACAGTATCAGAATACCTTTAAGCCCATTTATAAGCTATATCTTCGACCAGCTGGCGTTTAAGGCCATTTGTGAATGAATCCGTCAGGTTCTCCTGACTCCCAACATCTATCACTACAATGGTACCTCTCTTAATGAGATCATGTACTGCCATGTGCTCTAACTGCACAGTTCTCTTCTTTCCGTTGAAGAGGTCATTCGATGCTACTTCCACAGTTGCCTAGTTGTCAAAGTATATCAAAATCATCGATATCTGTGTCCCAACCACTAAAAGATCATACATGAGCTCCAGAAGCTATTTTGCTTCTTCTACTATAGTATCAAGTGCAAAGAACTCAGATTCCATAGAAGAACGAGATAGCATAGTCTGCTTCTTCGACTTCCACGATATAGCAGCTCCACCTATTGTGAAAATAAATCCACATATGGATCTCTTGCTCTCCAACTCTGAGCACCAACTGGCATCATTGAAGCCTTCAACTATTGGCGGATCTTCACTGCAGTTCAGTGCATATGTCTGAGTCTTCTTGAGATATCTTTGTTGGCCCAATGATTGTATCATATTTTTGAATATGGTTAATATGTTAAGTTTAGTATTTCATTATCACTAATCTTTATACTATCGCTATAACATTTCTACTTATACTTATACCTTTGGTGATATGTGCCTATTGGTTTACATATTAGTGATATGAGTTTTCTATCTTAAATTTAATTGGGTTGCCAAAATCAAAACTATGTTTTTGATTGTGGTCATTCAATTAAGTTTAATCATTATGATATCACTAACATTTATGCCATCACCTTAGCACTTATACTTAAACTTTGCATAGTCCTAATGTGCTTTAATTTATCATACTTGCTACTATGTATATTGCTTTGTTCGTCTAACATGTACATGCAGAAAAGCAATAAGCAAGATCAATGTGGACATATGCAATGAAGAAATCATGGTGGGCCAAAGACGACGGATCCCACAAGATTTCTCTGAACCACCCGACGACATCTCTGGAGCCACGCACTCGGGGGTTCCGCTGCCCGGTCAGCGGATGGGGGTCGAGGGGGCAGCGCCCCTCGTCGGGGGTTCGGGGGCGAAGCCCCCGAAAGGTATTCAGTTTTCGCAAACTGGATATCTTTGGACTGCCGCCGCCAAGGGAAAAAGCCAGCACCTATCAAAGGAAGAAGCCAAGCCATGCCATCATCATTTCAAGACTCTGAAGAAGCCTGCACCTGCCTAAGTTTATCTGGAGTCTGTAATGAGTCTTAGGAATTATTATAAACACAAGAAATGGATGGCAAAATCGAAAGCTAGGGCAAAAATAAGCCTAGGATCATTTTTGGTGGAAAACGGCATACCGACGGTATACCGGTGTATACCGGCAGTATACCGGTTTTTGTTCACAGAAAGTTTCTGTTTACAAAACCGGCATACCGACGGTATACCGGATCATACCAACGGTATACCGCTTCCGAAACGTTGAAATTCCAACGGTCGAATTTCCAGCCATTAATGATCCTAACGACTATATTTCTAGCCGTTGCAATCCCAGACCGGTATACCGCCGGTATGCCGGATCATACCGGCGGTATGCCGGTTCGTGACTGAAAAGTTACCTTTGGCTCTTTTCAATGCTTTGGTTATAAATAGCCTTGAACCCCTTTATTCAAGGATGATGCTTTGAGCCTAAAAATTTCTAAACTACCAAAGCTTATCCACATACAACTCTACAAAGCCTTCATTTGCCATCCACAAATTGTGTTAGAGTTATTGAGTTGAAAAGAAAGATCTTCATCCTATTGTAAGGAGATCAAAACCTATTGTGAAAGGTTGAAGTTGGAGAGTCTTCGTATCCAAACTCTCGGTTGAAGTTGGAGAGTCTTCGTATCCAAACTCTCGGTTGAAGTTGGCGAGTTCTTCGGATCCAAACTCGTGTTGAAGTTGGCGAGTTCTTCGGATCCAAACTCGTGTGTAACTATTTACTCAAATAGTGGATTAAAGCCGGAGAGAGTTCCGGGACTGGAGTGCCTCTTAGGAGGATACCAGGATATATCTTTTGTCGGTATTGTTTTGCTTCTTCTCTTGCACTTATATTTTTAAATTGCTCATTAGCTTGTGCTAAGTGCTTGATTAGTTAGCTTGACCCTATTCACCCCCCCTCTAGGGTTCCTACAATCTTATTACCAATTTTACAACTTTCCAGTGCTAAATGCCTCGGTTGCTCGTGAATTGACTCAGCATTCTCATGGCGAAAGCTATGTCAGGCCTGGTGGCAGTAGTAATGTATATCAAACTCCCGATGATGCTTGTATACTCCAGCTGCCTGACGCTTTCCATCGAGTTAGGCTTTTACTTCAGGTCACACCTGTATAGCATATCGATCACTAAAAGATCCTGATACCGGTATCGTGTGATCATCTTCTAACTATAATGAGACTGTGACAACACCAGTCTAGTTTTCGTCTGGATGATCTTGATCTCCAAGATTACATCAGCTTTTTCCAAGTCCTTCATACTGAACTTGGTTGAGATGAACTTCTTTGTCTTTGTGACACAACCCATATTCGTACCTAGGATCAGCATGTCATTTACGTACAGACAAACGGTTACATCTCTTCTATTAGCGAACTTTGTGTAAACATACATATCCGTCTCGCTGACCCTGTAGCTATTTGGCCTTATAACCTTGTCAAACTTCTCATGCCATATTTTGGGAGCCTATTTAAGATCGTACAAAGATTTTACCAACTTGCAGACTTTATCTTCAAGACACTTGACAACAAATTCTTCTTGTTGTTGCATGTAAATCTCTTCGGTCAGCTCGCTATTCGGAAAAACTGTTTTTACATCCATCTGAGGTATCACCAACTTACGCATTGCGGCGAGAGCAATTAACATTCTGATTGTGGTCATCCGGGCTACTAGAGCATACGCGTTGAAGTAGTCAATCCTCTATTTTTTGAGAGAACCCCTTAGCTACTAGTATAGCCTTAAACTTGTCAATAGTTCCATTTGCTTTCATCTTCTTCTTTAAGATCTATTTGCATCCAGTTAATTTTGCTCCTTCAGGAAAATCAACCAACACCCAAGTATTATAAAGGTGATCGAATCAATTTCATTATTTATTGACGACTCAGCGAGTCTGCTTCCACATGATAGGTGACAAAGTCATCTCCGAAGTCCTTCGGTCTCCTCACTCGCTTAACTGACGACTCAGCGAGTTCTGGTTCTATAGTTATTTCTGCAATAACAACTTCTTCTTGGACTATGTTCTTATTGGAAATTTCAATTTCCTGTGTGCCCTCATTATTTTCCGGAATGTCCGCAAGAACAATGTTCTTGTGTCTTGAAATTTATCTTTAAAGTATTTTACATCGCGAGATTCAATGATATAATTTTCTTCAATATCAAAAAATCTCGGAGCATCACTCTTCTCGGCATATTCCAAAAAGATCGTCTTTGTAGTCCTTATCCCGAGCTTCCGAATCTTCAAATCTGGAAGCTTTACATATGCCAGACACCCCCACACTCGAATGATATTCAAGTTAGGTCTGACTTTGAACCAGAGTTCATGAGGAGTGATGTCGGAAGTTGTATACGTCACTCTATTCAGAATAAAATTGGTTGTCAATATAGCTTTTTCCTAGTAGCATTTTGGAAGACCCGCAGTCAATAACATTGAGTTTATCATTTCTTTCAACATTAGGTTCTTCCTTTCTGCTACTCTGTTAGATTAAGAAGAATACAGAGCAGTAGTTTCGTTGATGATTCTATGTTCTTTGTAGAACGATGCGAATTTATGAGGCCGATACTCTCTGCCTCTATCACTTCTTATTATCTTGAGTTGTTGTCAAGTTTGCCGTTCAGCCTCGTCCCTGAACTCTTTGAACTTCTCGAATGCTTCGTCTTTAGACTTCAGCAAGTAGATGAACGCATATTTTGTGAAGTCATCGATAAAGGTTATAAAATACTTCATTCCGACTTTCGTAGAGAATTGTTTGAAGTCAAAGATATATGAATGAACCAACTCCAGAAGATCTGTACTTCGATTAACCCGAGGAAAGGGTTTACTTGTGATCTTCGTCTGAGCACATACTTCATATTTCTCTACCTTACCCCCATATTTGGAGATAAGTCCTATACTACACATTTTGTTTATTCTTTTACAATGAACATATCTTACTCTATTATACCATAACTCAAAAGTATAATCAGAATGAGTGATTATATTAATTTAATGAGATTGATTTACAAGCTAAAGTTTAAACATTCCTTCAGTATAAAATGCTTTTTCTAAGTATGTTCCTTTTATGGACATCACCATTTGTCTAACATTGATGTCCATCCTTAGGTTTATATGACAGAGTAGGCCTCCAGAGATTAGGTTCTTTGTGATAGCAGGAATATGCTTTACGTCTTGAAGCGTCAAAGACTTCTCTGAAGTCAGCTTCAACACTACCGTCCCGATCCCTTGTAGTTCAGCTTGTACCTGGTTTGCCACCATAACAACTTCAGAAGTTGGTGTATATATGGTGAACCATTCCTTGCTTGAGCAGATATGGCAGGTGGCACCAGTGACTACCCACCATTCAGAGTCTGCCTCCACCGCAGTGACATGAGCAATCTTGTATCTTGGAGTTTTCCTTAGAATTGTACATCTTACTTTGTCGTGTCCATCGACGAAGGCTGGGCATGTCCGACTCGTGTCCGATTATTCGGGAGTGGATCGTGACATATTTATAGTGGTGGCCCATACAGGTATGTCCTAATGGCACTTAGGCTATAAAGTGCTATTGGGGAACCTGTTAGACTAAGAAAAACTCATCACAGCATAGGATTCGTGGGAAATAGTTATAGTCATTGAATATAGAGATTGATTATACTCAATATATTCTAGGAGGTTGACTATTTTTCTAGGACTTAGCAATCAACGAGTTTTCTTTCTATTTCAGGATGCTTTCCACCAGGAAGACCTCAGATCAGCCTGGAGCTACAGGAGCTTCGGATCAGACCACAGACAATATTCTGGTGGAGCAGCTTCCACTACCACCTCCTCAGTTTCCTCCGACGGTGATGTTCGACGGCGCCCAGGTGATGGCCATGTTCCAGCAGTTCATGGAGGCCCAGAATCATCAGGTTGTGCAGTTCAGGGAGGCTCAGAGTCAGCAGGCCACACAGTTTAGAGCGACCGTTGTTGACGCACTCAGGACCAGAGAGCCGGCAGCACCAGTTCCAGCAGTACCGAGACTATGGACGGCCAAGGAATACCAGAATCTCTGCCCGATGGACTTTTGGGGTAATGAGGATATCGTCTATGCAGACGAATGGCTGGAGAATATGGAGAGGACACTGAGGATGGCGTGGGTACCGGATGACCTGAAGGTGGAGGTAGCGAGCATGCGACTCTTTGATTTGGCCAGAGCTTGGTACCGGGAGGACCCCCAGTTAGCTGAGCCCCAGGTTTCTTGGACAAATTTCAAAACTCTGTTCAAGGAGAAGTTTTTCCCCGATGTGGAGCGGGATGAGCTTCGCATGCAGTTCGAGGCCTTGCAGCAGGGGACGATGACAGTAGCGGAGTACACTTCCGAGTTTACTAGGCTCAGTAGGTTCGCGGAGAGCCTAGTCAGAGCACCAGAGGACAGGGCCTGGAGATTCAAGAAGGGTCTCACCAGGGAGCTGCGGCATGCAGTAGCTATTAGCCAGGCGACTACCTACTCGAGCATCCTTAAGATCGTCCAGGCAGTTGAGAAGGAGATGGACCCGAGGCCCAAGAGGGATAGGGACATCGGCAGCAGCAGTTACCAGGCACCGGCGAAGAGGATACAGATACAGACTCAGACGAGGCCAGTTCAGCAGTTACCAGGCACCGACGAAGAGGGTACAGATACAGACTCAGACTTTATCATCTCGTATTTCCTTCCAATTAACTTTCTATGTTCTTACATTTCATACTTCATTTCAATGTTCGATGGCATCATGCCTCAACTCAATGTTCGTCAATCGAACGACCCGAAGGTCCCGAACACCTTTCGAGGCATCATGCCATGTCTGACAGTTTCGTCACATTCATGCCACAACTGTATGCTTTCGTAACGAAGCCATCTTTTATGATCTCGTGCACGTAGGCACGTTTTGACACATTTATCATTTATCCTTCGCGTCGTGCATTTGTTGCACGCGTCGAAGCCGTATTTCTATGTTCTATGCCTTAGTGTTCAATGTCCGTGGCTTGCGCGCTAGGGCGCTCGCCTATTGTCTTTCAATGTCCTAGCCTTTCTAACTCGTGCGCAAAGGCACGGAATGGTTCGTGCACTAAGGCACTCGCCGAATACAGTTATCCCATGTTTTTGTGGCTTGCGTACCGAGGCACTCACCTTTGCGATATCCAATGTTCCATAGCGACTCGTGCATTAGATGTACGTTTTATTTCAATTGTTCTATCTAGTGTTCGACACACACTAAGATTTATCTTACGATCGGACCACGTCCGTGGCGTTGATAGGTTAACTTAGCATGCAATGATATATTTTGACTTAGGCACGAAGGAGTAAAAAGAAGAGTCAATCCTCCCACCTTAAGTCGATACGCCTTGTCGTTTCGTCGAGCCGATGCGGCTCGATTTCTTAACTTTGTTGCACGACCAACTCTTCTGACTTAGCCATTCGAGCACTTCGTGCTTCATTGAATTATACGTCCGATTTGGCTTACCGTGCCCAATGTATCAGTCCGTCGCAAGGCGACGATTTGATTTCGCGGACCCCTTACTGAATAAGACAAAATGTCGACATCTAATATTTCCGCGTAAACTTATAGCCTGCACATGAAACCAACTAAAATCAATACTTGCATCGATTCGGACTTGCACCTTGGTCGATTCGATTTCTTAGCATCTTTGAGCCGTCTCAACGCACTTATCCTTCGGGGCAATACGGCGCTTCGCTTCGATTCAACTCGATGCATTCTTTGGGACAAGACAACTCTTCGCATCGACTTAGTTTGATGCGTTGCTCGGGACAACGTAACTCTTGTATCGATTCGTATCGATACATTTGATTCGGTCAATGCGACTCTTTGAGTCAACACCTCAGCGTAATGTACCGTGCGGAGCGGGGCATTACAGAATATACCACTCAAAATAAGGTTCGTCCTCGAACCAAAACCAACACTCCGATTAAGTGTTTTATAGATTATTTCACGATCTCGTCCCACCAATGTTGTTCAGTTTCCCACTATCTTGCAAGCTTTTCATTAACATTTCAAGTCTTCCATACAGCTCAATTTGAATTTGTATACAACTCGATTTGGACCTGTACCTATATTCAAGGCGTCCCGAAGATATATGTATTTCGACCAAGTCCAGTGGTAGCAAATTGGAACAAAGCTGACAGGTAAATTTCAATCCTATGCTTGCCATCTCGTACTCTCGATTCAGACTTATCTTTAGCAACTGTTCTCGAAATTTTATCGCGTACGTATATCCGATACATACGTGATCATTCAATAAAGTCACTGCACGCGACGCGATTCAAAATCGCATTTCTCATTTCGTATGTTTTATATGGACTTATCAACTCTATGCGTCGCGTCGAGCCGTCGCGCATCCGATCGCAACGATCCTTCGCAACGCCTTTACGTTCGAAGTCGCCACCAACTATTTCCGGAGTCTGGTTATGCAACTTATCTCGATATGATTTCCTTTGTTGACTTGCAAATGCATCAACATTCAGGACTACGCCCGCTAGGTTACTTACCTAGACACCGTGCTTAACTTCTTCCGATGCAACTTTAAATTGACATTGCACAAAGGCCACAATCTATCCGATGTAACAGTTATATCGAGGCGACGGTGCTCAAGGCAACGATAGCCTTGATACGAAGGTCTTTACGATGCATCTTATATTTGATTTCCTAACAAGTAGGAATTTACTAGCCAAATTCCCAACTTATCCATCTCGCAACATCGAATGTAACTTCGATTCACGCAAGCTCAATTGCAAGATAAATTCGAATTTAACGACATGACTCGTAAGTCATTCCCTTATCGTTCTCTCTCGTGCATAGCACGATTCTCGCAATTGCCTATCCGAATCACCAAGTTCGTTGGTGAATTTCTTGTTCGATCGTCGATCAATATAACCATCCAAGTATTCATCCGATGAATACTCAAATCTAACTATATCATTCTCAATCGAAAGTTGTTCCAACAATTCCCGATCGCCTAGACTTATCGTCAACATGTGCCACATAACATTTGTTATCGATGCAATTTATATGCGACAACGCATAGGTCATCTTATGGGTCTTGCAACATTCAATTTGATTTGGCGGTCAAGTCTTCTAGGGTCAGTTGCCCCGAAGCTACGCTCGATAATTGTGGATCATTACCGAAGGACAGTTTACTACGAACCATGCTATATCTTATTTCGGAGCCAAATTACGTTCCGACAATTTCTATGCGACTATCCAAGTTTGGATAAAACCATTTCTATCGGCACAACTGATGCGCAACTATCCTCCGAGTAAGCTCATGCACTACCGTCGATGATTCTATAATTTACGAAGTATCTACTCGCATTGAGTTCGAGTCTATCGTATTCGCGGTCGACACACGAGATGCTATACGCATCGAACAATCGTCGATGACTTATAGTCTCGTCTTGATCAATCACAAGTTCATGATCAACCAGTTCGTTCATTCTCATATTGTTATTTACAAAATTTTGATAGCGCGAGGCACACTCCATTTTGTATTCTCATATCGTGCTTACGTTTCCTTACATATCGATCTCGATACGTCGTATCAATTTCGGTAGCGTAAGGGTCAACTTTGAATCTATTTTAACGTCAACTTAACTCACATCGCATACATCCAAGTTTGCAACAAACTTTTTCGTATGCATCAACTCGTTTTCCGATTCGCCGTATCCCGCTATACCTTGATCGCGTAACTGAGTTGCCGATTATCCAATATCGAACCTCAAGTCATACGATCTCATCCCCTAAGTTTTGCATGTTTTTCAGCCATACTCAAATGAGTTTCGCCGTAACGTAACCAACTATCCTTTAGGCACTATTTATCCGCATCAACCAACTCTTTACCGAAGTCGCATATCATATGATTCGATTATAATTCACCACGCCTAACATTTCTATCGAGATCGCAAGTCGTGCGATTCGACTACCATTCGCGTATTCTAACATTTTTTTGTCGAGATCGCAAGTCGTACGACTCATTTGTAAGTTTGAGTTTTCCTTTCCCGTCGATCCGATTATTGCTTCAAGGCATAATCGTTCCGCAGTCTCGGTCGTCTGACCGACTTATAATTTCTGTCCGACGTATCATTCATTTGTACGTGTCTCGCCTTATCGTCCCAACCGATTTTTGAAGAACACTTGTATCAACATACCGTCATACAAATTTTCAATCGAGTCTCGGTACTCCCCCGTCCGTCACGGACAAACCTTTCGCAATTCTCATAACGTGTCGATGTAATTCATCGCACAAGTGGTATGCCATATACCACTCGAAATTGAGTCATTCATCGCATATGTGGTATGACATATACCACTCAGAAATCAAGTCATTTCCTTCGCATTATACTTAGTATAAACCAACGATCTCTTCCGACTCACGATTTCTGCAGTGATCGTGCTTGATCACAACCGTAACTTTGATTAAATCAAATCCGTACAACTCGGCCAATGTTTTCATTTGCCAACACAAGTTCGATGTGCAACCGAACGATTTATTCTATCGATTTATGATTTTAGTTCCTTTATGTTGTATCTCGTGCAACAATTTATTTTCCAATCTCCTTTGCATTCCGTGCAACGATTAATTTGATATGCGTTGCCCCACGTACAATAATTTTACTTTCGACACGCGTTGCACATCGTGCAACGACTTATTTCCGATATCTATTGCACCTCGTGCAATGATTTTACTTCCGACATTCAAAGTCAATGCCCAAATCCTTTCAACACATTCGATATTGACTTCTCACTTTCATTTTAACGCATATACACAATTAACTCGTTGCACGTCGTGCATCATTTTATATCTCATTCAACATGTTACTTGCATCAACAACATCTCAAATCACATTTCACAATTTGTTGCACTTGCAGCAACTAACATTTCACGGCTTATGCATTCAATGCAACGAACGTTTCACGACTTTCTTCCGCAACATCAAGTAAATTCAAAGTATTTGCGGCAATGTTACCCGGCTTTGTATTAGACTTATTGTATGGAACATCCAGTGCGGCATCGAGTAGAGTCAAGAGTGATTTCGATTGGTGGTGGGCAACTCTTTGGAATTGAAACAAAGCAAACGTCCGAAGGAAATTGAGCCTAGAGCTCTGATACCAATTTGTCACGTCCCGACCCGGAATCACCCAAATCATCGTCCTCGCAGGGGGCATGATGCCGCACGAGCCTGGAGTTGCGCTCATGCTAGGCAAGATGACAAGTTCTCAAACGGTTATCTTTTGATTGATATTAACAACGAAAGGAAACAGAGTATACGAAACAATTTTTTTTTATATTCGAACTAGGATTTACAAAGGTTTTCGATAGTCCAATAACATATGCCAGATTGGCTACAACACTAAGGTTCTCTCTTGTCCACAAAGGATTTCACCGTTTCATACATCATGCCTTCTATATCTCGGCCGCATCAATCCTGTTGCAAGTCCGAGCATCAATGCGATCGCACGCTTTAATACGCTTCGACATTCCAAGCCTCAATGCGTTCAAGCGAAGCTTCGCTGCGAGCCATCCATTCCCTACACCCTACATGAAAGCTGGTGGGGGATCAGTACGCTCGTCCTCGCATGTACTGATGCAAAGATCTTTTTTCTAAATCGACATTGTAGTATTTATGTTGAATCATGCAACTTATCTTATGATCTTGCTATGTTCTCCTTAGGGTCAATTTCATGGCATATTCGAAAGCAGTAAAGCATGTTATCATGGCAAGCATGTTATTTGAATTGATTAGGCAAACAGACAAGTAATCTCGTATTTGTTTCGTGGCGCGACTTCTTACTAAGTCGACGCACTCGCCCTTGCACCGACGCAAGGTGAATGCACCCTATTCCTTCCCTGTCATGTTATAAGTGCATCTCTAAGCAGGATCTATGTGTGCGGACACATACGTGACTGCACTTTCGACCCATCGTTCCTGAACTATATGAAGGTCTTGGCGTATCCGCGCCGAAATGGACTAAAGGAGTTTCGTTACTTTCTTTTCTCTCCTTTCTTTTTTCGAATTTGGTTGGGTAGCCCGACGTTTCACGGGTTGGGTTGCTATCCCAAACAACCAAAATGTTACCACTGTATACCATCATTTGCGGCTTCTCCCCATCTATAAGCGAGTGCTACTCGTCTTAAGGATGTGCGCCTATCAAAGATATCATTCCCTTCTAGGCCAAACGGTTTCGGGACGCTCCGGCATTTAACCGTTCGAGGGAACACCCGTGCATGGGAGATAATCACATTTTATCTCTCTTCCATTCTATTCGACCATGCAACGTCCTTATATTCAAACAACCAAGCATAGTCTTGAGTCCGAGACTCAGACTTTATGATCTCGCATTTTCTTCCAATTAACTTTCTATGTTCTTACATTTCATACTTTATTTCAATGTTCGATGACATCATGCCTCAACTCAATGTTCGTCAACTGAGCGACCCGAAGGTTCCGAACACCTTTCGAGGCATCATGCCATGTCTGACAGTTCCGTCACATTCATGCCACAACTGTATTCTTTCGCAACGAAGCCATCTTTTATGATCTCGTGCACGTAGGCACGTTTCGACACATTTATCATTTATCCTTCGCGTCGTGCACTTGTTGCACGCGTCGAAACCGTATTTCCATGTTCTATGCCTTAGTGTTCAATGTCCGTGGCTTGCGCGCTAGGGCGCTCGCCTATTGTCTTTCAATGTTCTAGCCTTTCTAACTCGTGCGCGAAGGCACGGAATGGTTCGTGCACTAAGGCACTCGCCGAATACAGTTATCCCATGTTATTGCGGCTTGCGCACCGAGGTGCTCGCCTTTGCGATATCCAATGTTCCATAGCGACTCGGGCATTAGATGTACGTTTTATTTCAATTGTTCTAACTAGTGTTCGACACACACTATGATTTATCTTCCGATCGGACTACGCCCGTGGCATCGATAGGTTAACTTAGCATACAATAATATATTTTGACTTAGGCACGAAGGAGTAAAAAGAAGAGTCAATCCTCCCACATTGAGTCGATACGCCTTATCGTTTCGCCTAGCCGATGCGGCTCGATTTCTTAACTTCGTTGCACGACCAACTCTCCTGACTTAGCCATTCGAGCACTTCGTGCTTCATTGAATTATATGTCCGATTTGGCTTACCGTGCCCAATGCCTCAGTCCGTCGCAAGGCGACGATTTGATTTCGTGGACCCCTTACTGAATAAGGCAAAATGTCGACATCTAATATTTTCGCGTAAATGTATATCCTGCACATGAAACCAACTAAAATCAATACTTGCATCGATTTGGACTTGCGCCTTGGTCGATTCGATTTCTTAGAATCTTCGAGCCGTCTCATCGCACTTATCCTTCGGGGCAATGCGGCGCTTCGTATCGATTCAATTCGATGCATTCTTTGGGACAAGGCAACTCTTCGCATCGACTTAGTTCGATTGCTCGGGACAACGTAACTCTCGTATCGATTCGCATCGATACATTTAATTCGGTCAACGCGACTCTTTGAGTCAACGCCTCAGCGTAATGCACCGTGCGGAGCGGGGCATTACATTCATTGCCGTTATTTTCCATAAAATTTAGTTATTTTTCATGAAAATAATATTTTTCAATGGACTGGACCAATTTTATTTTCCACTATTTTAAAAATATATATAAAAAACAATAGATTTTTAGAAAATAATTCCGTAAAAATATACACTATCAAACACTACATAAGCTGAAATAATATCCATGAACTAAGGCCTGGTTTGGTTTGCAGAATCATCGGGTTGGGAAAGAAATGTGATTACTGTCATATGTTTGGATGCCAAAGGAATTCAGGAGGAAAGGGAAGTGATTCCCAATGGAAAAAAATAGGAAAAAAAAGTGATTCCATCAATCCAAGTAAGGAATCATTTTTCCACATTGAAGTATTTACTTCGCTTTCCAAATTCTTAAGCATTTCCAAATATCGAAAAAGAAAATCAATGAGAATAATTTTCCAAAAGAAAGGAAATGACAAAGAATTGATTTCCTTTTCCTTCCACACCACGATGCAGAATCATCGGGTTAGGAAATGAAAGTGATTATTTTTCTATATTTGGGTGCCAAATGAATTGAGGAGGAAAAGAAAGTGATTTCCAATAGAAAAAATTTATGGAAGAAAGTAATTCCATCTATCCAAACGTAAAATCACTTTTTCATATTGAAATATTTATTTTTTCCTAAAGTTTTTGACATTTTTTAACATCAAAAAAAAAATCAGTAAAAATTATAATTTTTAGAAGAAAAAATAATAAAAAATAATTTTTTTTTGGATTCTATTTCGCAAACCAAATCAAATCAAACCAAACAAAACCAAATGATGCCTAAAGGCTAATTAGTCCTTTTCTCACATACTTAGATTCCACCACTTCCACCATTTGGAAAAACAGGTGAGAAGGGACGGTCGCATCTCATCTGCACCATTTGCAAGGGAAGTTGGGTTAATTAGTTGTATCCCCTATGGTTTGTACGTATTTTGGTAACTGTTTTCGTTGTTTCAAAAATAAAAAACATCCTCCAAATTTATAAAGTTAATTAGTTGTACCTCCTGGTGCATAGAAAAAAAATTAAGTAGCCAAAGGGGTGTTCTTTATTTTTGCAACAACGAGAACAGTTACCAAAATATGTACAAACTATAGGAAGTACAACTAATTAAGAGCATCCACAGTGGGACTATTTTTAAGTGCTATATTTGATCTTTGGCCAAATTTTGTAGTACTTGAGGGATACAATGGACTCTTGTCCACACTTGAAAAAGAGTAGAAAGCCAAAGAACTCTCTAAATTTGGAGAGTCCACTAGTGGAGGTATAGTTACTTAGGACCCACCATATTTACTTTTTTCCTTCATTTTTTGTTGTTGGAGTGTTGCCACTTGTCAATTATGAAGGAAAAATAAGGAGAAAAAAGATAAAATGTTGCCACTTGTCAATTTGGAGTGTTTATTTGGAGTATACTATTGTGTATCAACATGAAAAAAATACTTTAAAATTAATTTTTGAAGTATGGTTTGAAATAATTTGGAGTATGATTTTGAGCGTTGTCACTGTGGATGCTCTAACCCGGGGAAGTTAGAATGGACGTCACTTCTCATAAAGACAAGAGAAGTCAGAATGGACGGTCACTTCTCATCCGCTTCCCCCCTATATTTTCCTTCTCAACTTCCTCGTTGTTTTGGTTTATGGTCCTACTCTCTGAAAGTAACAGTGAGGTAAAAAGTTAGGGTTTAAATTCCTGTTTAATGTTTGACAACTTTAGGGTTTAGAGGGGAAAAAACCCTAATCCAAGTTCAGGGTTTTGATTTTTTTCCCCGGGATGAATATAGTCAAATTTCTTCAATTTTCTGCTGAAATTTCTGTTGCGATGTGTTCTATTGCGCATAGCTTTGCTTTTTCTGCCATGAAAACATGATATTTTCGTGATCAGGAGAGGATCCTATTTTGCTAGGGTTTTCCACTGAAATTCTTTCTTGCAGTTGCTTGTTTCTTTTTTGTTACAGATCCTGCAGTGGTTGATAACTTGGTATGTTGCTGACAGCGGTTCTATCGAGTCGGATACTGACACAGAACTCCCTACAGCTCCAAGTTTTGGCCCCAATCCCTACTCATATAGAGACCACACTTTCTCTCTATAGGACTAGGTCGGTCCAGATCTGGTCTAGGTGGGGTTTTGGTATTTCACTACACTTTATTGAAAAATGACAATGTTTCTATAATTGATATACTTTGTACATTTGGACCGGTCAGGATTATGTGGACCGGGACACCCTACTACTTGTCCAAACATGGCTTTGGATCCTGGACCGTATATGGTAAAAAGCGAGTGATGTCGATTAGTATAAGATATTTTTTTATTATACATACATATATAAATAAAAACGAGCAGGCTCGCGAGCTCACGAGTTAAATACCTCTTAGTTGGGCTCGGGCTTGTTTATATTTTGTTAGAGCTCGTGCTCTCGAGCTCAAATTAAAAGCTCGCGTGAATAGCTTAGCTTGTTAAACACTCCTAGGTTGGAGGATATGCAAATTAAGGCCATTCCCCCCCACCCTCCCCACAGGAGTGATGAGACGACGTTTTTTTTCCTCGGAGCCTTGTACAACTGAGCCAGGGATTGCCTGACAGTGTTTCATGAGTTTGGCATATGTAGATGAGCTTGGCAAACCCAAATGATCTAAACGTTTCAGTCTCTGTCAGTAGTACTATTAGCATAATTTGTCTCACTTTAGTTCCTCTTGGCTGTAAAAATAGCAATCATGTTGCTAGGGAGCCGTCACACATTAGAGAGTAATGGAGGAATGCACATACGTATCGGATTTTTTGTGATGGTGGGGATGATTGTATTATCTTATCTTAGAATAAGCGCAACTGAGGTGATTTCTACAATTTATGTTGCGCAAACATGGGTCACAATGAGATACAATTGTTTATCTCGAGGAGTAATCGAGGATCTTCTTTTGCATGTTTGGTCACAAGTCTATGAATAGAATATACGAAACTGAATTTATCTATCAAGGAGAAATTATCTCTAGATATTTCAACATTATGCTCATATATCAACAGTATGCTCGGATATCCTCTATGCGATCATGTAATGGGAGCGGATACATCGGCTTAGATAGCAAATGACCCATAATTATTTGCATATTTCAAGGTAACATCTTTTGACAGCTTATAAAATAACTTTTTCCTAAAATGTAGATGTTGGGTATACCTCATTATGACAAACCTCCCTTTAATAGAGAGGCCCCAAGGTATTCCTCTAACAGGGACCTCAATTGTGTTAGTCCCGGGGCACAATTTTCGATTGAAAACTGAGAAAATGAAACGATTGTAAAAACAATATTTCTAACAACACTTCAAAGAAGGTGCACAACAGAGATCCTAGGAGGATTCTGGATTACGATAATAAAAAAAGATTACGTAACAGTAGCAAACGACAGTAGCACTTCTAAAAAGAAGGTACTAAACGAATTGCTAAAGGTAGCAGCAAAGATGACATGCGATAGATGGAAGATGGTGGCCTGCTGGGGTGAATGATCACCGTTGCTCAAAGCTGAATTCGTCCCATACGAATAGCTTCCAGGAACCAACAAGTTCGACGAAGAACTCTGGAACACTCCGCTCTTCTGACTCCTCGGATGGCAGCGGACTCCTGTCGTGCTAAGTGACGCTGGTACAACGCTGCTCTTCTCTCTCAAAGTCTGTAGGAATTCGTAAGGAATTCTGAACTGAACTTATGTTAAAAAACACTTGTTCTGTTCTTCTGTCTCTTGTATATTTTTACTGTGAGAAAGAAGAGAGCCTTATATAAGTCCGCACTGTAACTGCTCAGTTAGCAGAATGTTTGGGACGTGGGAAAAATCGTTCCGAACGTGCTGTAACTGCTCAGGTAGTGCACAGACACGATCCAAGTCAACTTGCGCACAACGCGTGCAACTTGTGCCACCCGTGCAACTTGCACACTACGCGCACATCACGCACAATACCACTTGCGCCACCTGCGCCACACTGCGCAAACCGTGCAACGCGCGCAATCGGCTGCGAGAGGCTCGCGCAACGAGCGCAACTTAAGTGCACTATGCGCCTAGCGACGATGCTGACGTGCTAAGTGCGCCAACAAAATGCCACATTACGTCTCATGAGCCCATGAGTCCGAGTCGCTAAGCCCCTACTGGGCTTAGCTCCAATGGAAATTAATTTTTCAAGAGCAAAAAGCATGAATGCTTTCATTGTTGATTTAGCCTTTTTTCCATTAGAAAAATATCCCACATGGCACACCCATGTGCACCTTCACACCACATGTGCATCTCTAAACAAGCATAGCTATTATTTAGAGATACAACTCCTTTGGCCTAGCCGATGTGGGACTAAACTTTCCAATAAAAGGCCAAACTCCAACAATCTCCCACATATCTATATATATATATATATGGGTTTGAGTGTTCCCTATAGTAACTGACCATCATGCATTAGGAGAGGTGTCGCTGACGACTTGAATCTTTACGCATAGGTCAAATAACAGACTATAATACAAGAATGGATTAAGTCTTGAATTCTGTACCATAGCTGAAATTTTTTCCGCTCACATAATGTAGTTACATGTGCTTTTGGCTACACATTAAAGGTCCTGTGCCAGCCTGGTTTCAGTGTATAATTTTGGACGTCTGCAAATTTACCTTCAAGAGACGGCCTGCTATCTCTTTCCATACACTATAGGTGAGTTCTTTGTTAAAGAGACATGGTATGAAGCGCTTTGCGCTCCCCTTGCGATGTTACGTCGCTTTGACATGGCCTAAAGCCGAGGCCTTATCCCTTACCGGGAACCTCATCGTAGTGTCATACTACTGTAGCATGAGGTCACCGCCTCTTTGTAGTGCCATACTACCCAGCATGAAGCCTTAGGCTCCCTTGCGGTGTTACGCCGCAACGACATGACTTGCAAGGCCGAGGCTTTATCTCTAACCAGGTATCTCATCGTGGTGTCGTGCCACTGTAATACGAGGAACTCCTTCCCTTTGTAGTGCTGACTACACCCCCCTTTATTTCAACATACAACATTAGGCTACCTGCCTATTTGTGGTGCTACGCCACTGTGACTTGGCTCGCAAAGCCGAGGCATTACCCCTTTCGGGAACCTCATGGTGGAGTCACCCCACAGTAGCATGGAGTTTCACCCCTTGTAGTACTACGCTACCGTGCTTCCTGTAAAGCACACCAGACATTCACTCTGCCTGAGAACTCATTAAGGCATTTAAACCAATCTTCCCACAGAAACCGTTTTCGCAGAAAACAACAGTAGACAACAGTGGTTGTAGGTCCGTAACCTCTCCATATCCAATAGGACATGTATCCACCGTTTATGATATTCTTCCGATTAATGGTTCTCCCTTGAACCAAAAGTTAGATGCCTAGTAGATTTCTCTTTGAACTAATAGCATAAAACTTTATGGTAGGAATGCAATAATACAATATCAGAATGCCTTCAAGTCCATTTTACTTGTTGTGTCATCGATCAGCTGGCGCTTGAGGCCCTTGGTGAACGGATCCGCCAGGTTTTTCTGACTCCGAACATCAATCACTGCAATAACACCTCTCTTGATGAGATTGTGTACTTTCCTGTGCTTTAACCGCACAGTCCTCTTCTTCCCGTTGAAGAGGTTATTTGATGCCACCGCCGCAGTCGCCTGGTTATCGCAGTATATCGGTACTGCCGATATTTGTGCCCCAACCACTGGCAGATCATACATGAGCTCCCGAAGCCATTCTACTTCCTCCGCTGCGGTATCAAGTGCAAAGAACTCAGATTCCATGGATGACCGCGAGAGCATAGTCTGCTTCTTCGACTTCCACGATATAGCAGCTCCACCCATTGTGAAAATGAATCCACCTGTGGACCTCTCGTTTTTCACCTCTGAGTACCAGCTGGCATCACTGAAGCCTTCCACTACCGGCGGATCTTCGCTGTAGAGCAGTGCATATGTCTGAGTGTTCTTTATATATCTCATAACCCGTTTCACAGCTTTTCAGTGCTCAAAGCCTGGGTTGCTCGTGAAACGACTCAGCATTCCCACGACGAAAGCTATGTCAGGCCTTGTGGCAGTAGTAGCATACATCAAGCTCCCGATTACGCTCGCATACTCCGGCTGCCTGACGCTTTTCCCTGAATTAGGCTTCAACTTCAGATCACACCTGTAAGGCGTATCGATCCTTGGAAGATCCTGATACCCGTAACGTGTGATCTTCTCAATATAATGAGACTGTGACAACGCTAGTCCAATGTCTGTCCGGATGATCTTGATCTCTAAGATCATATCAGCTTTTCCCAAGTCCTTCGTACCGAACTTGCTCGAGATGAACTTCTTTGTCTCCGTGATACAGCCCATATCCGTACCTAGGATCAGCATGCCGTTCACGTACAGACAAACGATTACACCTCTTCCATCAGCGAACTTTGTGTAAACACACTTGTCCGTCTCGCTTACCATGTAGCTATTTGACCTTATAATCTTGTCAAATTTCTCATGCTACATCTTGGGAGCCTGTTTAAGATCGTAGAAGGATTTTACCAACTTGCAGACTTTGTCTTCAAGACCCTTGACGATAAATTCCTCTGGCTGTTGCATGTAAATTTCTTCGGTCAGCTTGCCATTTAGGAAAGTCGTTTTTACATCCATCTGATGTATCACCATCTTATGTATCGCTACGAGAGCAATCAACATTATGATGTTGGTCATCCGGGCTACTAGAGCATACGTGTCAAAGTAGTCGATCCCCTGCTTCTGAGAAAATTTCTTGGCTACCAACCTAGCCTTGAACTTGTCAATGGTACCGTCTGCTTTCATCTTCTTCTTGAAGATCCATTTGCATCCGATGGGTTTTGCTCCTTCAGGAAGATCAACAAACACCCAAGTGTTATTTGAGGTGATTGAATCAATTTCATTGTCAATCGTCTCCTTCCAGAAAATCGCGTCTCTGGTCTTCATCGCCTCATCATAGGTAAGCGGATCTGTTTTCACATGATAGGTGACAGTCATTTTCGAAGTCCTTCGGCCTCCTCACACGCTTCGCTGACGGCTCAGCGAGTTCTGGTTCAACCGTTGTTTCAACATCTTCTTGGACTACATTCTCATTGAAGACTTCAGTTTACCCTCATTGTTCTTCGGAATATCCGCAAGAATAATGTTCTTGTGCCTTGCAAATTTGTCTTCAAAATATTCTGCGTCGCGAGATTCAATGATATGATTTGACTCAATATCAAGAAATCTTCGAGCATCACTCTTCTCGGCATAACCTAAGAAGATCGTCTTTGTAGTCCTTGTCCCAAGCTTCTGAATCTTCAGATCCGGAAGCTTGACATATGCCAGACACCCCCACACTCGAATGACATTCAAGTTAGGTCTGACCTTGAACCAGAGTTCATGAGGAGTAATGTTTGAAGTTGCATGAGGCACTCTATTTAGAATAAAAGTGGCCGTCAATGCAGCTTCCCCCCAGTAGCACTTTGGAAGACCCGCAGTCAACAACATTGAGTTAATCATTTCTGTCAACGTTTTGTTCTTCCTCTCTGCTACTCCATTTGATTGAGGAGAGTACGGAGCCGTAGTCTCATTGACAATTCCACGTTCTTTGCAGAACGATGCGAATAAATGAGACCTGTACTCTCCATCTCGATCACTTCTTATTCTTTTGAGTTGTTGTCCAGTTTGTTACTCAGCTTCGGCCCTGAACTCCTTGAACTTCTCGAATGCTTCGTCTTTAGCCTTTAGCAAGTAGACGAACGCATACTTTGAGAAGTCATCGATGAAGGTTATGAAATACTTCATCCCGGCATTTGTAGAGAATTGTTTGAAATCACAGATATCAGAGTGTACCAACTCCAGAAGATCTGTACTTCGATTAACCCGAGGAAAGGGTTTCCTTGTGATCTTCGTTTGAGCACGAACTTCACATTTCTCTACCTTACCCTGACACTTAGAGATAAGTCCTAGACTAGACATTTTGTTTATTGGTTTACAATGAATATGTCCTAGCCTATTATGCCACAACTCAAGAGTATAAGCAGAAGGAGTGATTGCATTAATTACATTGGACTGATTTACAAGCTAAATTTTGAACATTCCTTCGATACAAAAAGGTTTCCCGAAATATGTTTCCTTAATAGACATCACCATCTGGCCAGCATTGATGTCAATCCTGAGGCATGTATTGCAGAGTAGGCCTCCCGAGATCAGGTTCTTTGCGATAGCAGGTACATGCTTCACACCTTGAAGCGTCAGGGACTTTCCGAAGTCGGTTTCAAAAGCACCGTCCCGATCCCGAGCACTTCAGCTTGTGTCTGGTTCGCCATCATAACCACTTCAGAAGTTGGTGTATAGGTGGTGAACCACTCCTTGCTGGAGCAGACATGGCAGGTGATTCCAGTGTCTACCCACTAGTCAGAGTCAGTCTCTACCACATCAACCTGCGCAATCATACCAACAACGTCAGTAATCATAGATATCTTGCTTGGCTCTCCTTGCTTTGATTGCTTGGTCTTTGTTTTGCATTCATTCTTGAAGTGGCCCTTCTTGTCACACTTGAAACAAGGCATCTGAGACTTTGCCTTCTTTTGCTTGAAAGAAGACTCCTTCATGTTCAGATTGTTAGGGTCCTTCTTCTTGCTGTGGGAAGCCGTATGCTTTTTCCTTGATTCCTTGGTATGAACCAGATTGACGTTAGCCAATTGCGTGGACAGTGCGTCCACCTTCAGTTGAGCCCTCATCTGGTTCTCAACGTAGATTTCTTGCAGGAGATCGTCGAGACTGACCTCCAACTTCTACCTATGCATGTTTGCATAGAACTTATTCCACCCAGCAGGGAGCTTCGAAACGATCCCTCCAACAACAAACTTGTCGGGGAGGGGCATCGCCTCGTCTTCCAACTTCTATCGCAGTTTCAGGAACTCCTTCACTTGTGGCAGCATTGATTTCTCGTCCTCAAAGAACCATTTGTGATATTTCTCTCCCAAATCTCTCTGGCAACAGTCTTCTTTGAATATGATTCAGCAAGGGAATCTTCCATAGCATTTAGGATCATATGCCTACAAATGTTATTTTTTCTTCTCCACTTGGCCTGGTTCTTAGTAGCCGCAGAGATTGCGGCTGCAGATCCAGTCTCTGGAACAGTAGGTTTCTCCTCATACAGAACGTGATCAACATCAGAGAACTGAATATTGAGGAAAACCTTTCTTTTCTAGATTTGATAGTGCTCACTATCAAATTGCTCTTACTTTGAGAAGTTAGGATTGACTAGCGAAGCACGAAAGTTTTCCATTTCGTTAATTAAGCTTTGAGATCGTTAGTCCTAGGGTATAATTTTTGATGGAAAATTGAGAAAATGAAACGATTGTAAAAACAATGTTTCTAGCAACACTTCAAATGAGGTGCACAACAGAGATTCTAGGAGGATTCTGGGTTACGATAATCAAAAAAGATTTTGTAACAGTAGCAAACGACAGTAGCACTTCTAAAAAGAAGGTACTAAACGAATTGCTAAAGGTAGCAGCAAAGATAACAGGCGATAGATGGAAGATGGTGGCCTGCTGGGGTGAATGATCACAGTTGCTCAAAGCTTAATTCGTCCCACATGAATAGCTTCCAGAAACCAGCAAGTTCGACGGAGAACTCTGGAACACTCCGCTCTTCTGACTCCTCGGATGGCAGCGGACTCCTGTGGCGCTAAGTGATGTTGGTACAACGCTGCTATTCTCTCTCAAAGTCTGTGGAAATTCGTAAGGAATTCTGAACTGAACTTGTGTTAAAAAATACTTGTTCTGTTCTTCTGTCTCTTGTATATTTTTACTGTGAGAGAGAAGAGAGCCTTATATAAGCCCGCACTGTAACTGCTCAGTTAGCAGAACGTTCGGGACGTGGAAAAAACTGTCCCGAACGTGCTGTAACCGCTCAGATCGTGCACAGACACGATCTGAGTCAACTTGCGCACAGCGCACGCAACTTGTGCCACCCGCACAACTTGCACACTGCGCGCACAGCACCACCCGCGCCACACTGCGCCACACGCACTGCGCGCAACCTGCACAAACCGCGCACTGCGCTATTAGCGCCACTTCCACACCGCGCGCAAACCGTGCAACGCGCGCAATCGGCTGCGCAAGAGGCTCGCGCAACGAGCGCAACTTAAGCGCACTATGCGCCTAGCGACGATGCTGACGTGCTAAGAGCAAAGTGCGCCAACAAAACGCCACATTACGCCTCATGAGCCCATGAGTCCGAGTCCGACTCCGAGTCGCTAAGTCCCTACGGGGCTTTAGCTCCAATGGAAATTAATTTCCCAAGAGCAAAAAGCATGAATGCTTTCATTGTTGATTTAGCCTTTTTTCCATTAGAAAAATACTCCCACATGGCACACCCATGTGCACCTCCACACCACATGTGCATATCTAAACAAGCATAGCTATTATATAGAGATACAACTCCTTTGGCCTAGCCGATGTGGGACTAAACTTTCCAATAAAAGGCCAAAGTCCAACAAATTGTATTTCGTACATGACGTCTCTGATGAGCTAACATTTTTTAGTGCTAACACTTTTAGGAATATATTTAGGTACTGTCTAGTAGATGTCGGGTATGCCACAATGTGTGGATTCGTTGCACCCTATTGTGGTGTGAGATACCACTTGAAGCAATACCGAGGGTGTGATTTGAATTACCACTTGAAGCAACATAGACGGCATACCCCATGGAAGCCAAAAGGTCATTTTCAATTATAGACGCTCTAAGCTCTGTACCAATACAGAACGCAAATATGGCACACAAATGTCATTCCTTCCCAACCCAAGACGACAATGTAATAATATATTGTTTTATTTTATCTTCTTTGTTTTTGCATAACTACATAATGTGAACCCTCACGATGATTCATGATTAATTAGGCTAACTGGGAAGATGGTGAAATATATGACGAGAACATAGTTCAGTGGGAATAGTTCACAAAGAATTAATCACCAAAGCCACATATGCATTCTAATACTATATTAGAATGCATATGTGGCAAGACTACATACTTTCATCCGAACGGTAGATGGAACACCTTGTACTTAAATTAAGATTCTTGTAAATTTTGATATGGGTTTCTAGTACTTGTTTAACAGATAAATTCACTGGATATGGTTTTGTAGTACTGTTTAACAAATAACTTTACTGCGTATTATATTTGGCTTGATGTATTCTAATACTTAGGTGTATGTGGTGTTAGATTAACTGTGTTGCCTTCCCTTAAATTATGTTACTTTGTGTCCAAAAGTAATTGGTGACTTTAAAATTCCATGATTTATGCTTGTAGGTACTATCTGCAGTTGAATGTCAGACAACCTCCCAAACTGGACGCACTATGGCCCACAAGAGACAGGTCCGCCTGCATCCCCTCGGCTTAGAATAAACTCAGTTCCACAACAGAATCTTGATACCGGGAGGGATGCTAACCGTGGGATCTGCGGAAAAAGCTGTAGATATGGAAGCAAATGAGATTGGTGGTGATGAGCATGTAGAAAACACTAGGGAACTTCTGTGGAACTCATCGGGTACTAGAAGAAGGACCGCGTCATCATAGAATATCCAATCGTCGGGAGCTAAGCGTCGGGAGACAGAAGTCCAATGATCATATGGCTATCCTGGTCGACATTACGTCACAGATGGCCAGTGCGCTTAGCACGAGTTTTTGGTTGGTTCTAACAGAAAAAGTTGGAGCGGCACTCTTTCTGATCGAGGGTTTCGACGCCGGTATGATGGAGGCTGCATACCAGTATCTTTGCAAGGATGATTTGGCTGCTAGGATGTTTATTGGTAGGCCTCCCATTCAACAGAAAGTTTGGCTTGATAATTTCAAGGAGGACTACGAAAGAAGTGTCCCTTCGACGCCTCAAGGTTGACGTTTGATTTGAACTCTTTGTATGCAAACTTTGGTGATTGTGTAAGTTTTTGGAATGCAGACTCTGGTGCAACTTGGGGTACGTAGCATGTAACTTTTTGAATGATATGTATATATGGTGACATACTATATATGTTATGGAAGTAGCAAGTAGTATTTGAACTCTTTTGATTGACATGTGAAGCATTAATTTTTTGTTCTGAACCAGTGGAGATTTATGTCTTCTGCACTATCCGGGCTTTCTTTTGTTCTGAACCAATACAATATGTCTTCTGCACTTGGCCTGAGTGCTACAACCAAATAAATGCTTTAAAAGCGTTTGCTACTTGAAGTACCAAGATAGGCTCTCCCATACTTGACAATCTTGTTATGGCAAATGTAGAAGTTGAGAATACAAAGGAAAACAAATTCATTTGCTTGCTTGTCATCTGTCGCACTTTTTTCTTCCTCTCATCCTTGTGTGCTTTTAGACTTATTTATGTAGCATCGGTTATATTATTGCCAAGGTAAAGATGTTTAAGTAAGGGTAGCTGTGAAAGTAGAACTGAAATGTTCTCTAAAGAGGTTTTATGCATATACGTTCCACTCTCAATCCAATAGTCTAACTGGAATATATATGAACGTTTAAATATAATATCCTATGAGAAAATAGGAAATGCATTCTTGAATCTGCCCAAAATTAAGAGAAATCTACGTAAGTATAAATTTATTTATAATTTGATAAAGTAAAATTTACCATCTTATCCTGGACTTGTATATACATAAAATTGCTTATGTATACAATATTGTACAATTACACATTTTCTAAAAGCAGAAATTAATTTATAAACACAATCTGATGGTGTAACTTTTAATATGAATATTACTTTAGTATGTAAAATTTTCCAAATAAATGAGATAATGATTTAGATGCATTATAGGGGATGCAAAATCAAGTTGACTAACCTTATTATTTAACATCTCCAATAGGAGTTTCAAGAAACTTTACGATAGGTGAAATTTATTTTAGAGTAAAACATCTTGAGGACACAAATAAAATGTTCTATGAATATTAGAATTAAATATATATAGAAGGGTAATTTGTCTTTTAACGTCAACAATAAGGAGTAATCTGATAGAGTGTGACATTAATTTGCACATAAAACTAGTACCAATGCAACTATTCATCGTTTCAAATGAGCTAACTATTTATTGTACGATTTGCACATAAAACTAGTACACGATATTAATATGATAGAGCGTGATATTCATGTCAATGAATGAGGCTTACACTATAACATTTTATTAGATTTAGATAATAATAATTTCAAAAGGCTCTGCCATCTCGAAATCCTTTATTCCACTATTAAGGAACAAATTAAATTTTACAAAATAAAAAAAAATTGACAAAATTATTTTTTAAAAAAAATCAAGTTCTCATCTCTAGTAGAATCCTCTCTTAGCCATGCAAGTGAGAGAGAAAGGCAGGCCTCTTATTAATCATATGTAAGCAAACATGACCTAATTCAATTGGCCGAGTTGCTCTTCGGCCTTGATCCCGGTCTTTTCGTTAGGGACGCATGCGAGGGTGCACATTGTATTGCACTTGTCTAGGTTCTTTCCGTTGGAGCAACGCTCGACGCAGTTGTCGACGCAGCCGAAGGAGGCATGTACCGTAGGTAGAGACGTGAAAGCCACGAGCATGACGACGAGGAACAATGCAACAACGCCAACCTTGGTGCTCGCCATTAATTCTTTTCTCTCTTTGATATCTTCTATTTTGCTAGCTCTACCAGTATTGATCGGTCCGTGCTAATGATGATGATCTTTTTTGGTTGGTTGTTGCGAGTTTTTAAGGTTGAGAAATGGCTTAAGATAGGATGTCCTTTGTTAAAAGATTTGTGGTGATGAAAGACTGGGGTTCCTTCTTATAAGGGTTAAGCACTTAGAATATAAGTGCTTGTTAAGAGATGTACGGTGGTGAGAGAGTCAATTTATTCCTTCGAAATTTTGCATTGAAAGTATAAATATTTTACAAAAATTATATGTAAAGCATAACTTTTTACAAAGCTATAAATAAAGCATAGAAATGTCCTTCCGTAGGACATTTTACTTAAAAAAAATTATTTTTTAACGGTCATCATTAACGTTAAAGACGTCGAAAACGCGCTGAAGACATTAAAATAACGAGTAACAAAAAATAATATATTAAACGAAAACGTCTTTGAGAAAAAATGTCCTTCCTAAGGACATTTTACTTTAATATATTATTTTTTTGCGTGAGGAGCCATCTCAAGCGCCTCAACAAACCAGCATCAAAACCATCCAAGTAAAAAAAGATCCTCTCTTTCTAAGGGCATTATCACTTTTACTTGGGACTAGCCCAAAAATGTTTTAAAATATTACAAGTTTGCCATCAATTTTTTTTTTACTTGGGGCTAACTCAAGAAAAGGTATAAATGATAACTTTTTTTTTTCTTTTTTTTCTCTCTCCCTCTAGTCTTTTATTCTCTCCCTCTACTTTTTTCTTCTCTTCCTCAACATTTCTAGGGCATAGAATTTAACCCTAGTCCAAAATTTCCCCAACCTACATTTTGTGAAGATTGTTGGTGAAATTTCTAGTAATAGTGTCATTGACTTCTTCCATTTATTGGTAAGTCATCGAATTAATATACGTTTAAAGTTTTCAACATGAATTTTACATATAAAAGTTGAATTATATGTGTTTAATGTAGAAAAAATGAGCATGAAAGAACTCAGGTCATCAAATATAGTAGATCTCTTTCCGCTACGTCCGAACACATTGATGCTTCGGTTTGTAACTAAATTTTAACTTTTTATCGAGTGAAAGTCGGGTCTGTGACACAGAGGACTGCCACCTCTCTGATAGTCCAGTTCTTAGGACATGACTGTCAGAGTAGAGGCAGTCCTTCATATTGTAAGGACTGTCAGGCTTGTGGCAGTCCTACATATTATAAGGACTGTCTCACTCCCTGTAGTCCTATTTATTTACAAAAATTTTCATATTTGATTTGTGTAGTTGTTTAGTTTTATTAACTTTAAGTTCTATTGTAGGACTTATCATCTTCCGATTTTGCTGTTCCTGCTCCAATTGCAGCCGATGTAGGCCATTTATAATGGACCGATCTTTGGTTTGAATCAAGCGATGGTGTGGTACATTGGTGCCGAGAAGATGGACGAGGAAAACAACATAGTTGACGAAAATATAAAATGTTATATTTTTTATCCCTTAATGTTCACCATTTTATACTCATTTTATGACTAAAGGTACTCATTATATTTATATTTTGCTTTAGGATGCAGATGGAGACACTATGTACAAAATGGAGCTAAATTATAATTCTGGACAGTTTTGACATCTTTTACCAAAATGGGCATAACTTTCTCCTCCGAAAAGCAATTGAGGTGCTTCAAAAATATTTGGAAAGCTAAGACAAAGGGCTACAACTTTTCTATTTGAAGGTTTTCGATATTCAGGCTGCATCATGGACGAAATCAGGATTCAAGTTGGGTCAAAGATGTTGTGAACAAAAATAGGAACCAAAATAACCATTTTCCTACTTGTTCTATGACTTAGTTTTTTTGGTTTGAGAAGTTGTAACTTTTAGAGGATATGTGAAAAGATATTGTGAGTTTGAAACAACTAATTTAGGGTGTATAAAAGGGGTACAAATTATGAGAACACAACACACAACACAACTCTTCTCTTTCTCCAACTTTTCTTTTGAAGTTTTGAAAACATGTGCGGCTAAAAGTCTTGTTGGTCGAAGTGTACGGAAGCCTTGGAATCAGTAAACTTGTGAGATCTAAATTGTTTTATATATTTGAGTTATACTTTGAATATTGAATGTTTTTCTATGCCAACTTTCATGATTGTTTTGTTTAATTACTAGGAGGCCTACTAGTTTATTATTCATTTCGATCTACCGCTAAATTAGATATCAAATCCGTAATAGTTTGATGTTTCTAATTTGTGAAACAACCAAGCTTTAATAAACTACTTTATTTTATTAGATCTTAGGAGAAAAACGTTTGACAAAATTAAATGCAACCGCTTGTGCTTGTATTGTTTTGCTTTATCGATCTCTTTGTTCTTTGAGAAATTGCTAGATTAAATCTATAGCGCTTGTCTTAGATTATTTAGTAAGTAAAGTTAATTAGGTCGCTTGTATCTAATTAACTAAGCCTAAGAGAGATAGGAAGATACTTCCAACAGTAAATATTCAAAGTATGATTTAATTTATGCTTGCATCAATGATCAATTTTATGATTTCCAATGGTGAATGTTCACTGAGACCAATATTTGTTCCTTTGATTGACTTTAATTGTTTTTAGTTCTTCTTAAATTATCTATTATCATATTCAAGACTCTCCCCCCTCCTTGTTCACATAACACAAATCTAAACTAATTACTCTTCGTAGGATCGATCCTTACTCTCACTTCTACAAATTATTTTAAGAGTAAAGATTTTATTTTTGGGTGCATATAATAGCACACCAAATTTTGGTGCCGTTGTCGGAGAGTAATTTTAGTTAATTTTTGTGCTTCTTGAGATCTTTATTTAATTCTTGTAATAAAATTTTTCTTTTTGTTACTTAAAAAAAAATCTTGAACAAAACATGGCGACCAATTCTCAACAATTTGTCACTTGGCAAGATCTTCCATCTAGGCATGTCAATGAGGTAAATGTTTCTTCTCTTGAACAAAAAATTGCTAGTTTAACTTCTCTTGTTCATCAAATGGTTGTAGGTAACATGCAAACAACAATAGCTTGTGGAATTTGTTTAGTACCAGAACATACACAACTGATATGTGTCCAACTCTTCAAGACGAGCCAAATGAACAAGTGAATGTGGAATGTGGTTTTCCTGGACAATCACAAATGAGATATGATCCATATTCAAACTCGTACAACTTAGGGTGGAGAGATCATGCTAATTTTAGCTACGGGAATCCATAATTAAATCATCCCGTAACTCAAGATTACCCAAGTTATCAATAGTACAAGCAACCATATCCTCCTAAACAACAATCGGGCCAAACTTCTAATTTTGGTATGTCTCTAGAAGATATTGTTAAGTCTCTTGCCACTAACACTTTACAATTTCAACAGGAGACAAGGGCCAATATTCAGGAGACAAGGGCCAGAATCCAAAGTCTGAACATTCAAATGAGCCAAATGGCAACTTCAATTAATAAGCTGGAGGCATAAAGTTTGGAAAAACTACCATCTCAAACGATAGTAAATCCAAAAGAAAATGCAAGTGCAATCATTTTGAGAAGTGGTAAAGAGGTGGACATTCTAGCAAAAGAAGCACTACATCGTTAAAACAAGAGAAGAGAAAATAATGTTGCAAACATGAATATTCATAATGACGACATAGTACCAAATGCACAAAAAAAATTTGGGCTTGATGGAAAAGATGGCATGGAAGTTGCCGTTAGTGAATATATTGAGAAAAAGAATGAGGAATTAGCCTTAAGTACTTATTTACAGCAAGCTATTGCTGTGTCAAATGGCTTTACAAAAATGCAACATTCAGGTAACTTTCCTTATATTTCATTATCAACTTCTGACAAGTGGTCTTTACCCTCTGTTTTGCAGGCCTCTATTCAAAATGTAAAATCTATGTCTAGTTGCATCAAAGTGTGCATAGAGTCGAGCCAATGGCATATTAAACAAAGGCGCTGCTTGGGAGGTAACCCAAGGTGAGTTTATTCGTATTCTTACATTTTTTGTTTATTTTTGCTTTTTCTTTGTATTTAGCCTTACATTGGCGACAATGTCAGTTTAAGTATGGGGAGGGGATTTAAATTATTTTAAGTAGTTTTAGTTTTTTTTTTCAAAAAAATAAGTTGTTTTTGGTTTTCAGTAATGTTTTAGTTTTTTTTCTCAAAAGAAGAAAGAAAGAAAAAAACAGTTTTGTTTTTTTGTGGTTTTCAATAATTTTTGGTTGTGTATGCCATGAACAAGATTCAACTGAGTTTAAAAAATTCATAACATAATTGAATAAGTACTCTTTTTAACTTAGAATTAATTAGTCTAGCTATTTTCCTTAATGATTGTAGTGATTAAATTTGGTAGACAAAAGCCGGTGATGTTTTGAGCCTTTAGACTGACACATCAGTCTCACTATTTTCTTTGATATGAGAGATTCTTCCATGGACTTGTTTCTCTAGAACTTTCTTAGATTCTCTTCGAGGTCACATAGGCACATGCATATATGAACATGATTAAGGTCATCTTTGTTATATGCTACATAAGCCAAATAGCCTACCCTGAAATTATTTTTTCTTTGGTTGAACTCCTTTGAGCCTTATTGCTTCTATTTTTGTGAACCCATATTACAAGCTTTAACCTGAAAAGAAAATCCTTACCCAGGCCGAAAAACTAGTAGAGCATTATGATATCTATGGGCGTACAAAAAAAAGGTGTGGGGCTATCTGAATTTCAAGTTTGGCTACATATTTTCATTCTCAAACTATTGAGTTCCATTATTGTAAAAATAAAAATGAAAAAAGTGAAGAAAGAGAAAAGAAAAAGACAAAAAAGAAAAGAAAAAAGAAGAAGAAGTAATGAAAAAAAAGTGATAGAGGAAATTACTTTTGATATTCATTTCCATAATTCTTCCTCCAATTCCAATAAAGGGGTATGTCGAATGTTTTAAAGCCAAATTGAAGAAGGTGAATGGGGGTGATTGGATGTGCATGTTTTATATGTTTGAGCTTGAGTTAAATCATTTTTGCTCCACTAGTTTTGATGGCTTTCGAACTACACTCCCAAATATATCCTACCTTGATCCCAAGCCCCATTACAACCCATGAAAGTCCTTATGATTTATGTTATGCATGTGGTCCAAGTGGTGGAGAATGAGAAGATATGCAAGCTTATGGTAGATCATTTCTTTATGAATGAATTTGAGCGAAACACTTACCCTTCAAACCGATGAGAGTTGAGTGTTTATTCCTGTGAGCGTCTACCAATTTAGTTTACTCTATCTTAAAGTGAAAATATTTACTAAGTAGAAGTTGTCTAAGAATATATTTTCATGATATGTTATAAGTTTTAAAGAGCTTGGTTATTTTTTATTTATGGCATTACAACCTTAATTTTCATTTTGAAAAAGATAAATAAATTTGAGTTTTGTCCGAGGACGAACAAAAGTTAAGTGTGGGGGTATTTGACGAGAATATAAAATGTTATATTTTTATCCCTTAATATTCACCATTTTATGCTCATTTTATGACTAAAGGTACTCATTATATTTATATTTTGCTTTAGGATGCAGATGGAGACACTATGTACAAAATGGAACAAAATTACAATTCTGGACAGTTTTGACATATTTTACCAAATTGGGCGTAACTTTCTCCTCCGAAAAGCAATTGAGGTGCTTCAAAAATATTTGGAAAACTAAGACAAAGGGCTACAACTTTTCTATTTTAAGGTTTTCGATATTCAGGCTGCATCATTGACGAAATCAGGCTTCAAGTTGGGTCAAAGATATTGTGAACAAAAATAGGAACCAAAATAACCATTTTTCTACTTGTTCTATGACTTAGTTTTTTTTGGTTTGAGAAGTTGTAACTTTTAGAGGATATATGGGAATATATTATGGGCTTGAAACAATTAATTTAGGGTGTATAAAAGGGGTAAAAATCATGAGAACACAACACACAACACAACTCGTCTTCTCTTTCTCCAACTTTTCTTTTGAAGTTTTGAAGAACACGTGCGGCTAAAAGTCTTGTTGGTCGAAGTGCATGGAAGCCTTGGAATCAGTAAAATTGTGAGATCTAAATTATTTTATATATTTGAGTTATACTTTGAATATTGAATGTTTTTCTATGCCAACTTTCATTATTGTTTTGTTTAATTACTAAGAGGCCTACTAGTTTATTATTCACTTCGATCTATCGCTAAATTAGATATCAAATTCGTAATAGTTTAATGTTTCTAATTTGTGAAGCAACCAAGCTTTAATAAACTGTTTTGTTTTATTTGATCTTATGAAGAAAAAAAATGTTTGACAAAATTAAATGCAACCGCTTGTGCTTTTATTATTTTGCTTTATCGATCTATTTGTTCTTTAAGAAATTGCTAGATTAAATCTATAGCGCTTGTCTTAGATTATTTAGTAAGTAAAGTTAATTAGGTCGCTTGTATCTAATTAACTAAGCCTAAAAGAGATAGGAAGATACTTCCAACGGTAAATATTCAAAGTATGCTTTAATTTATGCTTGCATCAATGATCAATTTTCTGATTTCCAATGGTGAATGTTCACTGAAACCAATATTTGTTCCTTTGATTGACTTTAATTGTTTTTAGTTCTTCTTAAATTATCTATTATCATATTCAAAACTCTCCCCCGTCATTGTTCACATAACAGAAATCTAAACTAATTACTCTCCGTAGGATTGATCCTTACTCTCATTTCTACAAATTATTTTAAGAGTAAAGATTTTATTTTTGGGTGCATACGACAGCACACCAATAGTTCTTGTGATATCCCGACAGCCCAAAATTGCCCGGGACGACAAATTATGATTGTTGGATTTGAAAGAGGTGGTGTGTTCAGAAGCCATAAGAAAGATACAGATATCCAATGTAAAGTTCCCAAAAAATGTTGGAACGAGGAAATGTGGTTGTCCATTCACGATCCATATTAGAACAAAAAGAAGGGAAGTGGACAGTCGAAGTCAAGAATGGAATCCACAACCATGAGATTGTCGAAACACTATTGGGTTATCCGTATGTCGGACGGTTGAACAATACTGAGAAGAAGATAGTCGAAGACTTGTCCACTTTCGGAGTTGCACCAAGGCAAATATATTCCGTCATACAACATAAATATGAGAAAAACAAGTCTACAATGAAGTCAATATACAACATCCTATCTACTTCGAATGCTATTCGGACGAAATCAAGAATGGCGATGCAAGAAGTGCTTAAGTTACTTGCAGATAATCATTATGTTGTGTTCCATAGAAGACATCCCCAGAGTAACGAAGTTATTTCACCCTTTTGGGCTCATCCCGATTGCACCAATCTGGCCAGGTCTTTTGCCGACGTGTTAGTTCTTGATTGCACATACAAGTCCAATAAGTTCAAGGTGTCTCTCTTTCATGTTGTCGGGTTCACCTCTACTTGAAAAACATTTTCAGTTGCTTTTTGCTTCATGAAGAGTGAGAAACTTGAAGACTATACATGGGCATTGGAGAAACTGATCCATTCTAATCCGACCGAGTTAAGCAAGCATGCACCATCGCTCAAATCCTATGATACCTCGTACACCACAAATCCAAATCAGCATATACAAACTCAGACGCCAAACACAAACCAAAGAAGCCCACATAATTGTTACGACCAAATTCTATAAATTGAAACATAGCCAGCGATGCCATACAAGTCTAGATTGTACTTGTATAAGGCATGCTCATGCTCATTTTGTAAAAAAGATACTTTTGCATAGAATTCGCAACGGATCACATAGAAATTGAATAACACAGATATAGATTGAAATAAATTCTTTATTGATAACTTTTGCAGTAGAAAACACAAGGCTCTAAAACAACTGAGAAGAAATATCAAACTTGGCTTACAACTTGCAGAAATATTGAAATAAGATACAATTGTTCCATACATCATATCCCTTAATAAGAACGACAATAAACCACCTTCAGCGAATGCCTTCTTCTACAAGTGGAAGCTTCAAAGGAGTTCAAAGCTTCTAAAGAGTCTAGGTTCCCGGCACCTATGGAGACGAGGGCCAGTACATTATCGTATACTAGTGAGCGGCCGTAACCAATATCACCATAAATTAATAGTAGTAAATTATGTGAAAGTAACACTATTGATTTTTGATCTTGCTATCTTGCCTTATGGTCTATTAACACTTTATATGATAGAAAACAAAAGCAATTCATAATGTTCACCAATTCAGTGAATAATCTTACCCACGGTCGATGGCCTTTCATGTACATTTATGAATGATACTTACTCTGCATGTATAAGATATTTGTTAGCTATGACACCTGTCTGTATGAAGGCTACTAGTCCCGAGCCGTCTTGACATAAATAGAATTGTGGTATACTTTACACAACATGTAGCTAGCCTCACTGAAAGTTCCACGTATTCTGATGCTAGTACGTCATCACCATCCTTATTCCTCCTAGGCCGAATCGGGTCCGTGACCCCGGAGTACCGTTCGAGGAACTATACCCTGTGCATAAGTCATATGCAACTTAGCTACAAAGAAACATTACAGGTTTGATAATAGAAACACTAGTACATAAAGCCATAGTTCTCATTTATCTTGCCACATTGCCTTAAGTCATAGCTCACATACCCACTACCCAATCCAGGGACTTATCATATTTGCCATTTCCTTCGAGTCGTAGCTCGATATACTCGATGTCCAATTCTTAGGACTTTGCTTCATCTGCCCAACATTTGTTGCCACAATAACCAATTCAATATTTGATTCACAACAGTTTCACTAGCCATATGATTACTTATCTTTTATTATCTTTCTGGGTTCTTACTAAGCATCTTTTATTAGAACCATACGCAATAATAAGTCATCCTTTGTTAAGCATGATGATTAAGGATTGTTGAAGGATCAAAGCCACTCTCGTATTGGTGAATTATCAAAAGAAAGAGATCTTCCATGCGACTTCAAGCTCCATTCACTTGGTCCTACATTTGCATCAACAACGATTCATAATACTTCTTCTCTTTCTCCAGTGATTCAATATGAATGTGAAAACAATAAAAGTATGCTATGAAAATATTCATCAAAAACATTCACAAAAATGCATCATAAAACCAACAGTGAAAGTTATTTGCATGAACAAAATTCTTTTATTACAAACTTAAAAAAGAGTACAAGAGTACAATTGATTTTTGGGGAAGTACAACTATAGGAATCTGATCAGAAGACGATCACTTTATCCCTTGGATGATGTAATATCGAAGACACGAGCCTCTCGAGGATGCAACAGCACTTTAGCAGGAGATTATGATCATTCTTGATGCTTTGAGATTGATTTGAAACTCTATTTATAGAGTTCTTGAAATAACTATTTAGCAGATATTCTGGGTTACGCGCGCTTCAGGTTGCATGCCTCCTGTTCACTTGCGCGAACGGTTGCACTAACTGTTGTGGACGCGTGGCATCGTTTGATTGAGATGCGCGTGGTCGTGGGCAGTATAGTAGACACGTTCTACGAAGTTAATAGCTTGTGTGCCATATCACTGTTCTTCATACTGTTTGATCACCTTGCGTAAGCTTCATCAGGTTGCGCGTGGTACAATGTAGCAACTTGCACGAGCGGTTGTACCAACTGCTGTGGACGCGTGGCATCATTTGATTGAGATGTGCGTGGTCGTGGACAGTGTAGTGAGCACGCTCTGTGAAGTTGGTGGCTTGCGCGCTACGTCATCCTGCTTTAAAAATAAGAGTTGATCAAGTGGTGCCAACTAGCTAGGCTGCGCATGGGCACAACTCAATAACTGGCACCGTTGACTAGGTCTTATGTGTTGTACTGATTAATTCTCGTACCACATAATGACTTGTGCGAACCAGTTGTCAACATTAATTACATGCTAACAAAATCTACTCGAGCATCGCGTTGCACGGGATTCGATTGGATTTTCCTTAATCTTCGTGTTGTCAGTTTGTCAGAAAATGATGATGCTGTTACAACTTCTCGAGGAAGTACACCACGTGGCGATCGCACAACCTGACTCCAGCGCAACCTGATGCTGCACAACTTGATGGTTTGGCACAACATAATTATTTGGGGCCATTTGATGATTGAACACTTTAATAGGTGGCGCAGTTTAATTTTTAGCCTCTACAAAATCCCCTTCAAAGTTTTTGAAACTTGAAAATACTTCAAAGTTTTGGAATACTTTAAATTATGCTAGTTTTGTTTGGATTGTGCCAGTTTACTCGAGCCTGATTCTTCAGCATAGATTGCGTAACTGTTTGGGCTATAAATAGCCATACACTCTGTGCCTTTTATTTTTCACCAACATGAATTTCTCGAAACCCTACCTCCTTCTCTTCTTCATGATCTCCTTTGACCACTCTGTCTCTTCTTCTCGATTCAGAAGCTTATTTGACAAACCCTAATGGCGACCAGGAGATTCGATGTTAAGAAAGGAAAGGACTTCGTCGAGCCTTCATCTCGTGCTTCATCATGCAAAATGCAACGACGTGTGTATCAATACATTCCGTCTTCGTCACAACAAGAGACTATTAACCCGGCCATAGAAGGTAAGCACTTGATCATAGACCCGATCATCGATCACCCTATTTAGGGTTTGGCCGGCTCCTGACGTCGTGCACCCACTTTTTTTAGAGTGGGGCGCAACTCATAACTTGAGCCTCCATTTTTAGGGTTTGGTTACTGTCGACCCATGTTGTGCGACGCTTCAAAATCTGTGTTGTATTTTGGGCACAATTTTGACGCATTGCGCGGTAATATACGGCATAACATGATTGTTGCGCAACCTGATGGCCACGTATGCTGAGTACGACGCAATGTGAGTGTCGCACAACCTGACTGAACAGAGCATTAAATGCTCGTTTCATTCCCAACGATGAGCCTATTTAAGGGGTGGTCTTTTTCGAAACATCTTTTTCTTTTCTCCCTTGTTAAGTGTTACGTGCCCATTTATTGGGAAGACGAAGAGTCGGCAGGAGCCGACCTTCACTGTATATATAAGTATGAGGTTGCAATCCTTCATCTTCATTCACTACTCTCATGGCACCCAAGGAGAGCATGAAGAAGACGAACCTCACTGTCGATGACGAGGCTTCTGAAGAGAAGTCGAATTTTACGCCTACGGCGTATCTGCTGGAAGCCAACCCGTCCCTGAGGGCGGAGAACTTCCTGAACTGCTTTGGCCTGACCCCATCAATCTTCGCTCGTTTCCAAGGTGGGCCATCGTCTTTCGAGGATCGTGGCACACTAGAACAGAGGGAAGGATCCCTCCGTCTGATGTATCGCTCGGGCATCTACAATATAGAGGAGTTGAGCGCTGCTTTGCGTTAGGCTGATGGTGGGAAGAAGAAATGACGTGTCTTGAGATCGTTATTTTTATATAATGGCCATAGTGCCTTGTAGTGTCTGTCTCTTTTTTCTTTTCATTATGAAATTAAAAACAATTTGACTATCCTGGCACATTTGAACTTTTGTCGCGTAACTATGTTGACACGTCTTGATTTTAGGCATATGTGAGCTTTGTTGTGTAACTGTCTTGATATATCAACTTTCGAACAACACGTGGTGTTTTTTTTGAAATATACGCCTATAGACGCGTATAACATTTCAGCTTCAATTGCATATGAATAGTTGTGATAATAAAAGAACATTTACTATATTCTCTTCTTCTTTCTGATGTTTGCAGGGGGGCAACTGACGAAAATTCCCAGAACCGGTATCGGTGATCTTGGATGCTATGAAGTTGAACCATTTTGACACACACATCAGATAGCTTAGAACTCTTCATGCTTAAAAGGGCTTCCTCGAGATGATAGGAAGGGCCTTTATACATGAGAGTTGGACAGTGGAGACAATGAATTAGGAATCGTATCACAAGGGTGATTTCATTCCTACTTCTCATGAAGGGTCGTCTCTTCTCCACCAGTTGTATTGACAGCAACTTTTCTTCGAGCTGCTGTACTCCGTGGTTCTCCTCTCGTCTTTCTGAGAGAGAAGACCAGAGTTGATTCCGTTGCCTTGCTCGCTGCTTCAGGTCGAGTCGATAAGGAACTGGCACCAACAAGAAGATCCAAAGATAGACATTCATTTGTTAAAATTAGAATGAAAATCCGAGATGTAATAGATTTCCATTAAGATGTATCTATGTTTTTAAAGAAGGAATAAAGAGTGATTTTTCTCTTCTTTATGACTTGATTTGATGTGATGATATAGAAAATAGAATCCAGAGGTAATATGGACGTGAATTCATTTTTCTATTGATAATCTTCAAGTCAGCTAGGACTCAAAGACATGATATCATGTCTAAAAAGTTGATATCTATGATAATACGGATTTATCATAAAGAAAAGATACCTTTTAAAACAGCTGGGTTTCAAAAGACAGAATTGATGATTTGGATGGACTCCACTGGAGATTTTGAGTATTTATTATCTGTAGCTTTATTTACGAGAAAGTAAAGTAAATAAACGATAATAAATATAGGCTTTAAAAAGATTGATGAGTGAATAAGTATGCCTTTTCGAGGAAAGGTCGCTTCTATTCTCGAGATAGAGAATAAATGAAGACCTCTTCACGAGATGAAAGGAGATGAATGAACGAATATACCTTTTCGAGGAAAGGTTATTTCGATTTCCGAGACATAATGTTTGGTTTTTTGTCTATCAATAGTGTGGAACTTTTCTGAGAATATTATTCACCCCTTTTCGTTCTTTTGTAAATGTCTTCAGAAGATATGCCTAAGGAGGCAGAAGTCATCCCGAAGAATGAAGCCGCTTTCGACACTCCTTCCGACGAGCCTCCGCCACCTACTCAGCCAGAAGTCAGAGAAAGCTCGGCTGTCCCTGGACAGAAGCGGGACATTCTCACCAAACTAGTGGAGCCTGGGAATAGTGCCGAGAAAGAAGCTCTGAGGAAAGCTGCATGTGAATTGTTGGTATCGTCGAACAATAATGTATTCGAGCTCCTTGCAAAATTTGTCTTCGATCAAGAGGGCTCCAGTCCTCGTTAATTTTATGTATTTCCTTTCGTCTAAATTATGCAATAAAAGAAATTTTATTTACATTCTGAGTCTCTGTGTTGACGTCTTTGTGTCTTTAAACATAATATTTCTTAAGAAACTTGCCATTGATAGGCAAGATGGCAACTCGACCATCCATACCGGTCAATTGATAAGCTCCATTGGAGAAAACTTTGCTTACAACGTAGGGTCCTTCCCACTTCGCTTCGAATTTGCCTTTGCTCATGTGCGTCATAGTCATAGGACGTTTGACGGTTAGGACTAGTTCTCCTTTCTGAAATATTCAGACTTTGACTTTACGGTTGAAGGATTTTGATAGACGAGCTTGGTATAACTCAATATGTTGTTGAGCTAGGAGCCGTTTCTCGTCAAGTGCTTCAAGCTCCTGAAGTCTCAGATGATCATTGTTTTCGGTTGTGAGTTCATTGGCAATGTCAATCCTTAGGGAAGGGATCTGGATTTTCAATGGTAAGACGACCTCGTATCCATATACCAAAGAGAAAGGTGTGCAGCCTGTAGGAGTACGTATAGTAGTACGGTAAGCCCACAGACATTCTCCAAGCTTTTCACTCCAGTTCCGTTTGTTGGTAGAAACAAACTTCTTCAGGAGTTTGATGATGGTCTTGTTAAATGCTTCTGCCAACCCGTTAGCTGTAGAAGCAATATTATTGATCTTGTTGTCATCGCAGAATCGAGTGAACTTCTGACTGATGAATTGTGGCCCATTATCATGAATGATTCGTCGAGGAACATCGAATATGTAGATCACATGATGCTTAATAAAATTAATAACGCTGCTTGTCTTGACCTCAGTTAGAGGTATAGCTTCAGCCCACTTTGAGAAGTAATCGATTATGGCCAATACGAACCGATGTCCTCGAAACGAGGGAGGGTTGATAGGACCAATGACATCCATGCCCTAAGCTTCAAAGGGCCAAGATGCTACCGTCGGGTGAAAAAATTCTGATGGTTGATGGATGAAGTCAGCATGGATTTGACATGCTCGGTACTTCCTTGTATACTCTATTGCATCAGATATCATCGAGGGCCAATAGTAGCCCATACAGCGAATATGATCATGTAATTTAGGACCAGATTGATGTGCACCACAAACACCGTCATGAGCTTCATGAAGTATTTATTTTGCTTCTTCTCCCACAAGACAGCGTAGTAGTAAACCGTCAAACATTCGTCAGTAGAGTGTCTTTGTAGCATGATTATAATAAAATCTGAGTGACCGCTGATGAATTGTTGTAGCCTCCTTAGGATCTTCGGGTAGGATATCATGGACCATGAAGTATATGAAAGGAGTCCTCCAGTCTTCACTGATGGTACAAATTTCAACTGAATTGTTGAATTCCATGTTTGGGTTGTTGACTTCAATATTTAAGTTATTCTCGACACAAAATAACTCTATATTAGTGATGACAATCATTTGTTGCCTTCTTACTGGAATTGCTAATACTGCTGCAAGATTAGCGAGTGCATCAACTTTCGTATTACATGCTCGGCGTACATGCTCGATGAAGAAGCCTTTGAATGAAGTAGCCATCCTGATTGCCGCATCATAATATGGGACCAGATCTTGATGTCGAACTTCGTATGTGCCTCTAACTTGATTGACAATCAGTTTGGAGGCTCCATAAACTTTAAGATAATAAATATCTAATTATTTAGCTAATTGGAGACCAATGAGCAGAACATTATATTCAGCCACGTTATTGGAATACGACTCATCTAAAGAATAAGCTCTTTGAATAGCTAACCCTTCTGGTGAGACGAGGACAATTCCAACTCCAGCAACAATAGCACCTTTTGCTCCAATTCTGGATGCACCATAAAAAAATAGATGCCATGTAAGAGTTTCTTCTGAAATTATGTTGGACTCCAACGTTTCGTCTGGAATCTCGTCGTAGAGTTTTGACGTTTAGGGAATTGGATGAGATGCCAGAAAGTCAGCAAGGGCTTGACCTTTAACAGACTTTTGAGGAACATAAACCATATCATATTGTGCTAACAATATGGCCCATATTGCAACCCTAGAATTGAGTGTACTGGGCTTCTTCATCAGGACCCGGAGAGGGTTAGCTCTAGAAATAACATGAATAGTTTGGCCAGTGATATAATGTCTCATCTTTTGAACAGCAAACATCAAAGCTAGACATTCTTTTTCCACTGGAGTGTATCGATGTTCAGCTCCAATCATTATACGACTAAGGTAATAGATAGCATGTTCATGACCTTCATTATTGTTTTGAGCTAATAAATCACCTAGGTAATGGTCCATTGCTCGAACATACATCAGGAAGGGTATTCCTAACACTGGAGGCACTAGAACTGGAGGGTTCATCAAGTACCGCTTTATGTCTTCAAATGCTTGTTGACATTCTTCAGTCCAAATAAAAGACACACCTTTCTTCATGAGTTGAATGAACGGTCTACAGCATCCAGAGAGATTCGAGATGAATCTCCTGATATACGCAAGCCGTCCCTGGAATCCTCGTAGCTCTTTTAGGTTGCGTGGAGGATGCATCTCTTGAATGGCTTTAATTTTCTCAGGGTCAACGTGTATACCTCTATAGGTAATAACGAATCCAAGAAATTTGCCACTAGAGACTCCCAGGAATGACTTGGTGGGATTCATCTTAAGTTGATGCTGGCGCATTAGATCGAAAATAGTTCTCAAGTCTTGAATGTGGTCTTCTTTTAGACGACTTTTGACAGCAATATCGTCAACAAAACATTCAACAGTCTTTCGTAAATGATCACGAAAGATGGTACTCATGGCTCGCTGATAAGTTGCACCAGCATTCTTAAGACCAAATGGCATGACAATATAGCAATAGACTCCAAGAGGAGTGTGAAAAGATGTATGTTTCTCATCTTCTAGATGTATCTTGATTTGATTATATCCTGAGAATCCATCCATAAAGGACATACGGTCAAATCCGCAAGTATTGTCGATCATGACATCAGTGATTGGAAGAGGGAATTCGTCTTTGGGACAAGCTTTATTAAGGTCTCTGAAGTCGATGCAGACTCGGACTTTTCATATTTTCTTCAAAACTGGGACAACATTAGCCACCAAGTCCGGATGTTGTTCTTCTCTGACGAAACCGCAGGCGATGAGTTTTTTGACCTCAGCTTCTATGGCATCCATCATGTCGGGTCAAAACCGACGTTGTTGCTGCTTGACTGGTTTCGCATTCGACAAAATGTTGAGCTTGTAGGTAGCGATCTGAGGATCCAATCCCGGTATGTCTTTATAGCTCCAAGCAAATACATCAATCTATTCCCTAATGAGTTGGATCAATTCCTGTTTATCCACTTCAGGAAGGCTTTTGCTGACAAATATTAGTTTTGGGGAAGTTTCATCTCCAACATTGACTGGAACCAACTGATCTTCAGTAGGTAGCTCATGTTGCTCAAAGCGAAGTCCCATTGAGTATCCATCCTTTGTGTCCAAGGATCAAATTCAGAGGCTTCGACAAAGTCTCTGTCATCTTCCGAGAACTTGGCAGTTACCATATTGGAAGATAGAGTCACTCGATGGACGTGCCCTATACTGGTGTCTGAATCCCATAAGATAGAATCATAGGAGTTAGATCGTTCTTCTTCATCGGATTCAGAGGGTTCTGGAGTGGACTTGGTGAAGTATAACCTAATCCCCGCTTCGTTTTGTTGTAGTATTATTGTGATTTTTTTCGGACAGGAATACGAATAGGAGTTCGCCTTCCTTTATCGCCATTGAGACCAGCTTTAAAATTATAGCCCATCTGAATGATATCTTTTGATTGCTGACTATAACGACGTAATTGAAGTCTTTTATTATCGTGATTTTCTTCTTCACCATTGGGCGTGATCTTCTGTTCTGTTCCTTTACTAAAGAGTATAGGAAGTTCATCTTTCTTCCTGGAAGGAACTAAGAAGAAGGAGTCCTGCATAGGCTCGAGCAATACTTCATTTTGTGAAGCTTCAACTGCTCCTATGGTGAGTGGTTCGAAGTTATCTAACATTTTTAAATAACATCGAGTATAATAAAGAACATCAGTATACTGTAAAGGAGATGCTACTTTATTGATTTGTACATCATCATTTACAACATGATTCTTAGCCTTAACAGAAGGCTTAGTAAGGTTGATAACCAGAGGAGGGGGGGAGAAGAAGAAGGTGAAGGTTTGTTACGACGAAGGTCGATAACAAGAGGCTCAGAGGATGTGAGCTCCCTTTGTTCCCTTTCTACAGTAGAAGGCTGTTTGTTATGAGAGAAAAGATGTATAGTCAATGTCTGAGAAGAAGAGGGACGAGTAGCACGTCCTTTGACGGTGATCATGAGAATATCTTTTGGAGTATGTTTTTGATCTTCCTCACTATCCATCGCCAATACAACTTTTATGAACTCCTCCTTGTACATCCGAGAGTCCGTATAATACGCTTCAATCACTACCAAAATAAGTCATATCAGCGACGTATTTAGCGCCTCCATGAAATTTTGTCGCTAATTTTTGGGGTTTTAGCGACGTTAATATAAGACGTCGCTGTTTGTCGCCAACAGCGACTAATAGCGACGTCTAGCGGCTATATTTTGTTAAATGCGAACCTGCGTCGCAAGTCCGTCGGTACCCGTCGCTGATATAGCGACGTGTAGCGACGCATTTTAAGAGGCGTCGCCGTTTATTATATATCAGCGACGTTTAGCGACGTCCTATAAGGACGTCGCTAATCGTTTCATATAGCCAGCGAGGGTTTCCTTTTCGATCATTCACAATTTTTCCCCCCCAATTTTGGGCACGCTCCTCCTCCGCGACGCTCCTCCGGCGATTTCCCTCCTCCGGCCTCCTCCTCCGCGACGCTCCTCCGGCGATCTCCCTCCTCCGGCCTCCTCCTTCTCCTCCTCCTTCTTCCTCAGGTAGCTCCTCCTTCTCCTCCTTCTCCTCCTCCTCCTTCCTCAGGTAGCTCCTCCCCAGTTTCTCCTCGTCTTCTAGCTCTCTCTCTCGCTTCTAGTTCGTGTCCACGAAAGCGTAGACTCGCTACGGGGGATACGAGACTGACAGTGGACTCGCTGCGGAGGACATGAGAGTGTGGACTCGCTTTTAGTTCGTGTGACACCTATTTTGTTGGTTTGGACACGTCGTGTCCCACTGTGTGGACACGAGACTCACAGTGTGACACCTATATACTGATACTGGGAGTTTTTTTGGGCATATCAACTGTCAATTTGATGTTTTGCTTGGATTCGAATTCTAATTTAGGTTTCGAGCCCTATTTACTGATACTGGGAGTTTTTTTGGGCATTTTCAGGGTTTTGAAATGATGAATAAATTGACTAATAATTATTATCGAGCCCTATAAAATTTCAGCTATGTCACGAAGGATGGATACTAATATTGTGAATGAGTTTTCTCCTAAGTATTCTTGACAGTTGAGTATGATTTAGCTCACTGATATTACTGAAATATGGAATAATTAGACTTTCTGTTCAGTACCCTTTGACTGAATTAAGTTGACCTGAATACCATATTTTAAATCCTAAATCTACGGTACGACATTGTGATCAGGACATAGTCCCTGCAGCCATTCGACTGGCGAGGCAGAAACTATGTAGCCGTAGATAAAGTTGACTGTCCTCCGACCCTCATCCCTTGGCAATGATGATACGACAACCTATCACTATATCTTATATAGTAGTAGATGATGTCTTAGTATTACATTATGTGAGTTCATCTTGATTCTGTTACATTCTTCAGATACTACATACGATAAGAACATATACTACACCATATGTACAGAACATAGATGATTCACACTAATGTATGCTAGAATGAATTTTAGGGTTGTGTTCTGAGCCATCCGTTCTGCTACTTGGCAAAAAATCGAATTTATTGTACTTTATCTGCTTTCGAAAATGTACTCAAATTACATGATGGTTCCTTTAGTTAGCTTGCTTATGTTACAATTATATTAGCTTGCTTACCAGATGGCACCCATGACCCGAGGAGCGGCACGTCGTTTGAGGGAAACAGTGAATGCTGAGGTGGCTTTGACAAATGTACTCAAATCACACATTGGTTGTGGGACGAGCACGGATACTTTGACAAAAGAGACCACCATGCTGTCAGAAACCTCTCACTCGAGCTCTACACGAAGGATGTCCACTTGAGCTCCGGGGCAAAGTTTTGGCTCGGAGCAAGAATCTGTTGACGGAGCACATCCACCATGCTGTCAGAAAAAAATAGTAACGGTGAGAGACCCATCTGAGTAGGACGTACACACTCAATCCCACTACTGATATCATTCTTGTAAAGGTGATCTCTCAGAGTATACATCCTACTCAGATGGATCTGCAGAGTATCCTCTCCGGTTGGGTTGTGTTCTGAGCCATCCGTTCTCACACTTAAAATACATATTAATTAGAACTATTTTTTGTATTTTCGGGGAAACCAGGGATTTGATTCTGTATTTTGTATTTCGGTTTCTGTATTTTGGCTCCATCTCCATTTGCATTAATCTACGGTACGACATGGTCCCTGCAGCCATTCGACTGGCGAGGCAGAAACTATGTAGCCGTAGATAAAGTTGACTGTCCTCCGACCCTCATCCCTCGGCAATGATGATACGACAACCTATCACTATATCTTATATAGTAGTAGATGATGTTTTAGTATTATATTATGTGAGTTCATCTTGATTCTGTTATATCCTTCAGATACTAGATACGATAAGAATATATACTACACCATATGTACAGAACATAGATGATTCATACTAATGTAAGCTAGAATGAATTTTGGGTTGTGTTCTGAGCCATCCTTCATCTGCCCCCTTCCCTGAGCCATCCTTCATCTCTCATTTCCCTCCGGGTCCACTCTACTCCCAATCACTTCCTCTTTATACACATATCTACAGAATCAATGCCATCCGAGGAAGGCAAAACTGAATCAGCATTGTCTTCCGGATCGTCCTCATCAAGGCATAACGGGCTGCTCAGCGTGCCCAGGTTTTTCAACTTCTCGCTGGCTGCAGAGTCGAAATGGGAACGGGTCCTCTTTGCCGGCCCGGAGCTCTGACTCGCACTCGTCGTCTCGCTACCGGTTTCCTCTCCTCCTCTGATGCGGGTCATAAGAAAAGAAATTTCGTACCTCTTCTTCACATAAACATCATTGTCGCCTTGTACTCGAGCCTCCTCGTCTGTGACGCTATCCAACTTCTCGATGCCTACATTATCACTCGAATCTCCCCTTCGACTCGTATTGTCCTCTTATTCGCCTGTCTTTTTGCTTCCTGTCTTGCAATCATCTGCTATTACCGCCGTCTCATTCGACTCCTTCTCCAATGACTCCGAGGAGGAGGAGGAAGACTCGGAGAAGGAGTCGAATGAGTCGACGGTGATAGCAGATAATTACAAGACAGGGAGCGAAAAGACAGGCGAATAAGAGGACGATACGAGTCGAAGGGGAGATTCGAGTGACAATGTAGGCACCGAGAAGTTGGATAGCATCACAGACGAGGAGGCTCGAGTACAAGGCGGCAATGATGTTTATGTGAAGAAGAGGTACGAAATTTCTTTTCTTATGACCCGCGTCAGAGGAGGAGAGAAAATCGGTAGCGAGGCGACGAGTGCGAGTCAGAGCTCCGGGCCGACAAAGAGGACCCGTTCCCATTTCGACTCTGCAGCCAGCGAGAAGTTGAAGAAGCTGGGCACGCTGAGCAGCCCGTTATGCCTTGATGAGGATGATCCGGAAGACAATGCTGATTCAGTTTTGCCTTCCTTGGATGGCATTGATTCTGTAGAGCCGGGGGAAGTGGCTCCTCCTCGGCAATGATGATACGACATCCTATCACTATATCTTATATAGTAGTAGATGACGTTTTAGTATTACATTATGTGAGTTCATCTTGATTTTGTTACATTCTTCAGATACTACATTCGATAAGAACATATACTACTCTATATGTACAGAACATAGATGATTCACACTAATGTATGCTAGAATGAATTTTGGGTTGTGTTCTGAGCCATCCGTTCTGATCAAGCATCTTCCTTCTCCTCTCCTCTACCATGGCTCTGAACTCATCTGCTCCTCCCTACTTCCCTTTTTCTTATTTGACTCTCTCAGCCACATATGATATCCAGCTCAAGTGTAGAGTCGGGGGAGAAGAAATAGACAGGAAGAGAAGGGAGAAGCAGCACAGCCGGCAACATGACCCGAAGGAAGTACAGATGTTTTCTTCAAATCCGTAGGAGAACTATAAGGATATATCTTTTCACAATATGTTATCTTGTCAAAGACCCTTAATGTGATAACCATGTTACCGCGGTGTCGGAAGACTAACATGTCATAATTTTCTAAGCCGTGTGTTTTGACATAATCCTCCCAACTCTTTCCTCCTATGTAGTAATCTTACATTATTACATAGAACTGAAATCCGGTTGGAGGATTATGTCAAAACACACGGCTTAGAAAATTATGACATGTTAGTCTTCCGACACCGCGGTAACATGGATGTCACATTAAGGGTCTTTGACAAGGTGATATGTTGTGAAAAGATATATCCTTATAGTTCTCCTACGTATGTTAAAGAAAACCTCTGTACTTCCTCCGAGTCATACCGCCGGCTGTGCTGCTTCCCCCTCATCTTCCTGTCCACTTCTTCTCCCCCGACTTTACACTTGAGCTGGATATCATATGTGGCTGAGAGAGTCAAATAAGAAGAAGGGAAGTAGGGAGGAGTAGATGGGTTCAAAGCCATGGAGGAGAGAAGAAGGAAAATGTTTGATCAGAACTTGAGGTGGAAAAGTTATGACATTGATAGCGTGAGAGAGGAAGCGGGTGGAAAAGTTCTTCTCCTCCGACTCTACACTTGAGGTGGATATCATATTTTGGTTTCTGTATTTTGGCTCCAGCTCCATTTGCATTAATCTACGGTACGACATGGTGATCAGGACATAGTCCTTGCAGCCATTCGACTGGCGAGGCAGAAACTATGTAGCCGTAGATAAAGTTGACTGTCCTCCGACCCTCATCCCTCGGCAATGATGATACGACAACCTATCACTATATCTTATATATATAGTAGTAGATGACGTCTTAGTATTACATTATGTGAGTTCATCTTGATTCTGTTACATTCTTCAGATACTACATACGATAAGAACATATACTACACCATATCTACAGAACATAGATGATTCACACTAATGTATGCTAGAATGAATTTTAGGTTGTGTTCTGAGCCATTCGTTCCCATACTTGGCAATTAAGTTGTGGACCATTATGTTTGACATTGTTGTTACAAATTTTCATATATCTGTGTTGATTGATGAGATTGTGTTTCAAACGTGTTCGTGATTGTGTGTATCTGTGTTGTTTGATACTGTGTTCGTGATACACATCGTTGTTGCTGTAACAAATGGTGTAGGGGATGCTGCAAATGCTACAGGGGATGCTGCAAATGCTGCAGGGAATGCTGCAAATGCAGTATTTTTTTTTCAATATTAGCGACGTTCAGCGACGATTTGCGACATTCAGCGACAAAAATAACGTCGCTAAGTAAGTACCCTAACGTCGCTAACTGTAATGAATACCGTCGCTGATCGTCACTAAACGTCGGTACTGTAGCGACGTAGAAAAGTCACAGAACGTCGCCATATGGCTCTCAAGCCAGGTCAGCATCGATGCATGTCAAGTCGCTCAACGTCGCTAGTATACGTCGGTAAATGATGACGTTTTACGTCGCTGGCAGTCGCTGAATTAGCGACGTGTCAGCGTCGCTAAAGCTCGTCGCAATAGCGACGTATTGCGACGTTTTCTTGTTTAGCGACTAGGTTAATCGCGACTACGTGCATACGTCGCTAAATATGTCGCTAATAGGAATTAGCGACGTATTTTCCCTATTTAGCGACGCCTTGAGGCGTCGCTGATTTGACAGATTTTAGTAGTGAATGCCCTTGAAAGGATTTAGGTCGGCTACTCCTTTTAGACTTCTCCATTGACATCCACATATTTGAAACATTGATGTAAAGTGGATGGTACAATGTTATGCTCATGCAGAAAGGGTCTTCCCAACAAAGCATTATAAGAACCATGATTATCGATCACTAGAATGTAACCTTTGTACGAAGATTGCCTATTTGAACTTTCAGGCAGATCTTTTCAAAGGTTCACTTCTTCCAGAGTTGAATCCCAAGATTATCGTAGTGGCTGTTGAAAGATTGTGTACAAGAATCTTCAATGCATCTAGTAGGGTCTTTGGCATGATGCTAAGTGCAGACCCATGATCGATCAAAATGCGATCAACCTTCATGGTATCGACATATCCCGTGAAGTGGAGGGGTCGGTCATGACGATTATCTTCCAACAACATATCATCTTATGTAAAGGTGATGTTTGGCATCAGCTCCATCACACTATGACAATGAAGGCATGTTATAGGCTCTTCCTCTGGCTTCTTGAGAAGTGCTAGACAAGTATCAGCTTGCGTCAAAGCTTCACTCAATGTTTCTCGAGTTTCCTTCGAAAGACGGAGTAGCTCAAAAATTGATTATCTTGTCGGGATATTATCTAGCTGAGCCAGTATATCAAAGTTATACGGCTTCTCAAGTCCCAAAGTTGGAGTCTTCTTCAATACTTTATCAAAACGGACATGTTGTTTTCCTTTGTCGGTTGTCATCGATTTTGGAATAGTTGGCTTTATTAGAGGTGATGAAGCTGATGGACCATTGACAGTAGGAGAAGATGGTGCTTGAGGAGCCTCGAGAGCTGGAGCAGGGTCTTCTTGACCTTCTGATTAGTCTATTAGGTAAGGTTTCTCAGACCTGGTACCAGTTAAAACTTCTTGTTCAGATACAGGTTCAAAGGACACCATATTGTAACTCTTTGCCTGGATCTTATTTCTGAAAAGTTTTTTTGGCATGATGGAGAGTTTGTCCAGTAACCCAGACCAACCCGAGATTGGTTGTGAGAAAGACATAGGAAAAGATGTACAGGAGATCCCTTTTCATGGTTCAAACTAGAGGCCTTTTTTAGATCATATCCCATTTTCGTCATTAGTTCACGAGACTGTGGACTATACAGATGGAAAGCTGGTTGGTATTTGGTTTCTGACTTTGACAATGTTGTCTCAGTAGGGAAAGAAGAAGAAGGATTATCTGCTGATGAGATGAAGGTAGCAGTTAGAGGTAAAAGACAATGTTCACCAAATGAAATCATATGACATGATTTATTTTTAGTAGTCTTCTTAGACTTGGTTGAAAAAGATGGTGCTTCGAAGTCTGCCACTAAATCTGGATGGATCCATATAATTTTCCCTTTATTAGTAGACAGAGGAACAAGTCCATCAGTTCGTGCAGGTGAAGGATTCACAATCTCGAGAGTAGTTCTTGGGATGGGGATGACACCGTCCTGCACAAGTTGAGCTGAAAAATCTCTAAACTGTAAAGAGATGACATTAGCCGTTACAGTTTTCTCATCTTGTTGGAGAGTGATTGCACCGGAATTGACCATCTCTTGAATTTTACCCTTGAGCACATAGCATGCTCGAGTTGGATGTCCAATAAACCTGTGGTAAACACAATATTTATGATGGTCAGTCTTACCAACTTCCTCTGGCTGTTTTGGTTCTGGCAGTTGAAGTTTATTACTCTTGATGAGACAATCAAAGATACTCATGATATCATCTTCATCAAAAGAGTATTCTTCTTTTGGACCTGGTGTCCTTTGTAGTGATGCTGTTGGGGTAGATGTTGGCTGATTTACATTGATGGCTAGGGCTTCTTTTCCTTTGAGATTAATGGCCAAAGTCTCCTTGCTCTTGCGATTATTCTGACGGCCACTATTATTTGGTGTAGCATGTTCATCTTTGTCAAGATTAGGTATTTAAATACCTAATTGCTTGAACTTGTCAGCGCTCTCTTCAGCTGCTTTGGAGTTCACAATGAAGGAAGGCCAATCCTGGAATTGTGTCGATCTTGTCCACATGCTGATTATAGGTAACATGTTTGATTTGCAAGTGTCTATAGTCAAACCATCTGGGGTTCCAAGAGGTATTTTAAGTGCTTCATGACGGAATCGTTCAATGAAACGTTCAGTAGTTTTATTATGTCGTTGTTTGATTTTGATGAGAGCAGACATAGTCATGTCGTTGGTTCCCTCATAAAATCGTTCTAAGAACATTTGTTTGAAGCCAGCGAAAGAGGTTATACAACCATCTGATAAACTACGGTACCAGTCATATGCTGTACCAGCTAAACAGCCAAAAAATACTCTAGTAAGAAGAGCATCATTTGGTTGAAGTTGATCAGTCATTACTTCAAAGTGATTGAGGTATTGACTTGGAGACGTGTTGCCATCAAACAACATAATAGTAGGGGGCTTGTATTTAGGAGAAAATTGGACCTCTTTCCATTCTATAGGATAGGGCTGTTTGATCCCAAGCTTCTGCAGGCCATCCTTCTATTTAAAAGCTTCAAATTGAGTACGTAAAAGTTTTACAGCCTCATTGGTATCTTTCGTTGATTGTGGAGGAGTGGATTGATTTGATATGTTAGGAGGGGGTACTGCATGATAGGTACCACCCCCGGCACCAGATTGACTTGGAATAGCCTGCACAGGAATGGAAGCGGTGTGAAGGGACTATACCCCCGGATTAATATTGATGGGGACTGATGTTGTTACAGGTTTCTGAGCCAGAATCAGATTCGCGACCGGTAGAACTGTATGTTGTTCCATAATCACAGTATGCATGCCTGTCATCATCTCAGCCATGTTCTTCAAACTAGCCTCCAAAGCAGCAATTCTCTGCTCTTGACTGTTAGAACTGGAAGTATCTTGATCTTCTGTGACGGCATAAGCAGTCACTTTTCTAGCCTTTGAAGACGAGCTAGTGGAGAGGATGGTCCTTTCAGAACTTTCATTGTCAACATCAAAGTCATATAAGGAACCACCCCCAGAATAAGTGATAGGGATGTCCTTTTGACTGAAGGACTCTTAGTTAGAATCAAGAAGATTCCTTTGACCAATTATGTCTTGGTCGGAAGGAAAATTCCTTTGATCGATTATTTTTCGATTTCTTGATCTAGTATATTGGTAAACTCCTTCACCGGATTCATGAATCCGATCTAAGTACTGTTGACTGGGATTGCGGGATGCATTACGTCTTGGACGTTTTCCACCCCAGTGCTTCGAGATGCCATATTAACAGGAGCATAGAGTAATTCATCTTCGTCCACTAGGATTGGTTCAGGAGTCTAAACATAATTCAAACGGTCAAAGACGGACCGCTTAGCTGACTGACAACAGTGTCACGACCCGCACCTTTTTTTTAAATGGATACGAGACGTGTCCAAGCCAGCCTACGCCGCAGTGTCGACGGTAGAACGCTGTCACGGCCATGAAGATCAAAATAACTAAAATAATGCACATTCACAACTAATATAGGTTACAATATTCACAAGTTTTATATTTGCAGAAAATATAAACTCGTACAAATACTGGAATGACTACAACTCATCTATCTAGCTAGTCTCTAGACTTTTGTCTGTAAGTACACCCGCAATTCTCATGCTAAGTGAATCCACGGCTAACCTAAAAATATTAGTTTCCAGTCAGGAATGGAACGAGCACAATTCACTGAATACAATTTCAATAAATGAAAATGACTATACAACAGAGGTTAGACATCAATTACATATTTTTGAAAATAAACAGAAAAGATGGAAAATCAATAGCAATAGACAAAAATACTTTCCCTAATGTTAGAAGTACCTTTGATATGTGATCAGTCTGGGACATTACACCGCGAGGTCTACGAGGTCTACTTGCACGAAAATAAACAACGTCTACGAGGTCTACTTGCAGAAATTAAACAATGTCTACGAGGTCTACTTGCAGAAATTAAACAATATCTACGAGGTCTACTTGCAAAAATTAAACAATGTCTACGAGGTCTACTGCATGAAATTAAACAATGTCTACGAGATCTACTGCATGAAAATAAATAATGTCTACGGTCGGATCACACATCCTTGGTACTTCTCATTCCCGACTCAATAATTTATAATAGAATATAAAAATCACATAACCAATGGCTAATCAATAAAATATAGTGAAGATCAATATCAAAATGCAGACAATAAACTGTACTCGCCTGTGGTCCTTTGCTGGTGAAACCGATAATCCGAACCACTCAGTGTGCCACAAAAGTCAAAACTCGTACAACAATCCCCGGAAGCTGAAATAGATATTTCCAATGTTCTCAGAATAGTCAAAATAGCTGGAATTACCTGTCCTTAAGTCTAATTCTGGACACAGGGACAAAACGATAATTTCGGGTCAAAACGGTGTCCGCCGTTGGACCCGCTTTACACCGAAAAGTGTGCCAGAGTCAACGGTCTCTAAAATCATCAAACTATATGTCTACAAATTTGTTTTGATGATACGAACCCAACCGTATGTCCAAAGTTGGATTCCGGTAGGCCGTGCACAAAATCGCCGATTGAGTCGGACCGTGGCACCCGTAAAACGACGATCCAATCAACTGTCTCAGAATTGGACCAAACTTGTCATACAGGACTAGAAAAACGATACGGTCCTGCTGGCGCAAGTTTCGTCTTGATCTGACGAACGTGTACGAAGTAATTAGGAAGTTTGCACAGAGGCCGATACGGTAAATTTTGACGGATACGTATCAAATTCGTCGCGCACACGCGACCAATTTGAATTCCGTCAAAGACCACACGTCCACGAAGCCGTTACGCACCTTTCGATGCTTTCGGTTCGCGACCACGTCGCCCGGATTGGCGGGACGCACGTCGTATCGAACAATTTTTTAGTTTTTGAAAACTATTTTCATAAGTTTTTTCTTGATTTTCACGCTGGCTTATCCTACTGTACAAATTCCTAGAATTAAATCTAATGATAGGGTTTAATCCCTGTTAGGTTGTCTAAAAACCTGTTCAAGTAGATTACTAGATTTCTCTCTGGTTTGACCAAAAACAGCCTTCCAAAATGGGGTTTGAGGACAGTACCATACCCTGTTTACGAACAGGATTTGTGTCGACTTGGAGTCGATTTTTCGGGAAACCTATAGCGGCTAAAATCAAACGAATTAAAGGGACTAGGAGTTGGTTATGTCAGGATCGTACCGGAGAAAATGGCTCACGACGACGCCGTGCGTGGAGGAAGAATTTCCATTGCGAACGCGTGGTCGCTGCTGCTGTGCATGCCGTACGTGTGCGCGCTGTGTTCGCCGTTTGTGCGCGCTCCGACGGCCGTGGCCGTCCTGCGGCTGCGCGTGGCGGCGCCAGGACGGGAAAGGGGTCGCCCAGCCTCAAGGGTGGCACGCATGGGTTTCCCTTAGGGTTTTATGTTATCATCTCCCTGTTATATATACGCGGTTGGGGTGCACAGCCTGAAAGCTCGGGTTTAGCATGGGATAAGGGGGATGCCCGCTCGGGCTAGGGCCCAGCTGGGATGGCTCGGTTTGTTTTGTTTTTTGGAATTCCTTATTCTATCAAAAGTATTAATATATATATATATATATATATATATATATATATATATATATACATCCACACATATGCATATATGTATATTTATATATTAGCATATATATATATATATATATATATATATATATATATATATATATAATCACTTATGTATGTTTGCCATTGATTGTAAAAGTACATAACAGTTTTATGGGAGGACTGAACTTAGACTCACAATACAAACTCGTTTGTACAAAGAAAGCCTAGGAATGAAAACCTAGGTACAGCAATCTAAGTACAATTATTTATTTTTAATTCTGGGGGTGACGGTAGAGGCTCGGGAGAGTGCTATCAACTCTTCCTTACTCCTTGGACGATCGAACGTAGCCTTGGCTCTGATGAAGAAATGCTCTCGGGATATGTGGAGAGATTCTTCTGTGCGTAGCCGCTCTCTCTGTGCATGCCTCTGTCTCTCTGTGTGTCCCTCTGTCTCTGTGTGTGTCCAGGGTTTATAAGGGAATGGCACCTTGCTATTTATAGGAGTGGGGTGTGATAAGTAGGATTTGTAATGATTGCTCCTTAAACAGTGGGCGGTTAAGGATTGTTTAAGATTTGTCTTGATCTTGTTTTTATGTTGATTACAACAAATCTGTATCATTTGTTGGAAATTGATCCGGGTAATTATGATGATTGCAATAAATCTGATTATTGTGATTTGTTGATAACAACAAATCCGGGTGGGTAAACCTTGGTTGATCTTGTGCCACGTGTCTAACCGTCATTATGCTGCGAGCCGTAGGAACGCGGGGGATTAAGTCTTAATTGATCTTCTGCCACGTGTCCCAACTGCGAGCCGCATGGATATGGTGTCCTTACAAAGCCGCATGCGTGTGGTCTGGTAATTGAGCCGCATGATGGTGGCCCCCATGATTTGAGCCGCATGAGTGTGGCAGCCTCATAGGTATGGCCTCTAAAATTTGAGCCACGTGAGGGTGGTTCCCCATGATCCGAACCGCATGGGAGTAGTAGCCGCATGGGGGTGGCCTCCAACTGAACCGCATAAGGGTGGCCACGTGTCAGAGCCGCATGGGTGTGGCCTCCCAGAATCTGAGCTGCATGAGGATGGCCCCCATGATCCGAGCCGCATGAGAGTAGCAGCCGCATGGGGGTGGCCTCCAACTGAACCGCATAAGGATGGCCACGTGTTCAGAGCCGCATGGAAGACCATGAAGTGATCCGCATGAAGAGCTTTGGAATTTGGTGGATCGTGCCAGCTATAGAGATTTTCTTTGTTTTCCTAGGAGCACGCCATTTTGTCAGAGTCATCATTGTAGCTTTATGTCAGAGCTGTCAATTCACCTTTATGTCAGAGCTGCCTTGTTGCGTCAGAGCATTAAATGAGGCTGCTGCTTAATGGCCAGCTGTAGAGGCAAACCGCATAAGGCTACGTGGCTTTTACCCGAGCCGTATGGCTATGTTGGGGACTTTTGAGCCGTATGAAGCTCTAGGGGACTCTTGAGCCGCATGAAGCTCTGAGAGATTCTTTGAACCGCATGAGACCCCCTCTGTTTTGAGCCGTATGGACTTTCCTGTTCTTTTCCATGCTTCTACAAGACCCCCTTCAAAGTTTTCAATTTGCAAAATTGAAATACTTTGAATAAGAAGCATGGCTATGTCTACATAAGCTCTTCTGGCCGTATGGGATGTTCTGGCCACATGGACTTCCTAGCCGTATAGCCTTCCTGGCCGCATAGACTGCCTGGCCGCATGGACTGCCTGGCCGCATGGACTTCCTAGCCGCATGGACCGCTCTGGCCGCATGGATCGCTCTGGCCGCATACTGTCCTTTCTGCCATGTAGGCGTCATTAATTGCTCTTGATTCGTTTTGATTTGGAGCCGTCTTTTTGGGGGGAATCCCAAGAGTCGGTTTATTAAATATTTGGATTTTTTTGCCGTGATGAATCTCCTGCATGAGAGGGGATGAAATCCCAAGAGTCGGTTTTGTCTGCTGCACGTAATCTGAAGCGTTTATCGGTCCACGTGCCCTCCCTGTGTAACACCCAGTTTTCCAGATGAGGTTAATTTTGAAATTTTGTAATTATAATTATTATTTATTAATTATTATTTTATATTATGATTTTTGGTGATTTTTAATCATTTTTAAACTATTTAAAATTTTGACTTGTGATTTTGACATTTTACTATTGTTTGGTTTTAATTTCGAGGAAATTTCTCACCTCCAATTTTTAAAAATAGGGGTATTTTTGTCATTTTGTATTTTTGAAATATTTTTGAAATTTATTTTATTATTTATGATATTGTTTTGGGATTATTTGAGTCGGGTTCGAATTTCAGCTCAATCCGACTTGAAACGGGGACCCGGGGGTAGTGTTGACTTTAGTAGACCCACACACTAGTTAGGCATGGCCCATATGATATTAATTTTAGTCCACATGATATTAATTTTAGTTAGAGGTTAGACTAATTATTATGGATAAGGTTAGTGTGATTAGAGACTTTAGAATGACTAATTTAGCCCCAACCAATTAGCCCTTTCCTAATACTAATAGAATAGCTTAGTGGGGGCATTTTGGACCTTAACATAATAGGACAAATAGCCCCATATGGCCAGCCACTTTGGGAGAGGATAGGCTCAAGTTCATTTCATTATTCTCATCCACACTCTCTCTCTCTTATTCTTCCCCAAATTTCTAGAGAGCAATCCCTAGCAATTTCTCCACCAAATCCTTCCATTTCGCCACCAAATCTTCTTCTTTCCTTCTCCATTCTAGCCAAGGAGGAAGCTACCCAAATTTGGGAGGATTCGGAGCTCGTTCGTGTCCTTTTGGAATCTCTACGTGTCGGTGTCGCTCCGGGAAGGCTTTTCTTCGATTCGATCTACCGGAAGGTATAAATTCCTTCTCCTTTTTATTTTCTCATGCATATAGGTCTATTTTGAACCCATAGGAATGACCTCCATGGTTGTATCTCCATTTGTGTCCATTTCGTGTCCATTTGGAGGTCATAGGAGTGTCCTTTGTGTTGTGGTTGTGTCCATATGGAAAAACCCCAAATTTGGACACACTATGTGTTGTTGTTATGTATGAATGAATTATTACATGTTTAATCTCATATTTTTGTATTAGAGATGTGTTCTATAGTGTCTCATATATATATATATATATATATATATATATATATATATATATATATATATATATATATTAGTGTAGAGAGTGAGTTCTTGCTATATTATGTTATATACTTGTGTTCTTTTGTCTCAAACTACCCTAATTCGTCATAATTTTTATCCACGTTTTTAGTAGCAATAGCAACTTAGAAATGTCATAACTTTTAGCTTAAAACTCCAATTTATCTTCCGTTTTTTTAAAAGAACCGTATCGAAGTTAGCTTTCCAAATATATATTTTAATAAGCCAAATTTCTTCTGTAACTTTCTGTAGAATTATTTGAGTGTCAGCTGTACGAAAGACGAACGCGTTTCGGTATTTTTGCGATTCCGGGAGCTTCCGGACACGAAAATGCGATCCGTTTGAAGTTTCGGAAAGCTAACATGAAGTACTACAACATACTTTAATCCTGGAATTTATTGAATGCCCAATTGGTACAGTATTGATTTTAAGTAGAAGAGTGACTATACAATATATGCATTTTGTGTAACCTATGAGCCTATGTAGTATGGATATTAAATGAATATAGAGTATGTAATGCATGATATGTTAGATGAATGAAATGATATATATGATATATATCCTATTTACATTAATGTATATATATGGTTGAATGCAAGCATGTAGGAATGCAATTAATGTAATATATGTATGCAATGCATAAATGCATGAATGGAAGAATGATATACAATGCATGCATGAAAGTATATAATGAATGCTAGATATAAATGCAAGGTATATATGTAATGATAGATATGAATGCATAATGTATAAATATTGTAAATGCAATATCAGATTTCATATGTAGACATAGAACCAATACATAGCTGATATTTAGATTGATTGTTAGTTCATTTTAGGTTGTTCGAACACTGAACTGTCCATGTAAGCATATATACCTTTCTTTTCCTATTGCCAAGCCAATTTCAGTTTTCAATATAGTGGAATGTCTATGAATGTAACGTTAACCTTCAACCCCTTAATTCGAAATGTTAGTTAATTTCAGTATTAGACAATGCATGAGCTGTATGCATATGGGATGTTGGCTTAATGGCAGATTTCAGATAACATGGTTCATTTTATGTGGTTAGTTACACCAGTTTATGGGATAGCTCACTTTAGTTTATATGTAAATGTGGAACTAAACTGAGAATGAACTTCACCCCCTGCACAAGGACACCCCACTCTATATCAACCACCATGCCATGTAACCCTTCTCTAAATGATTGCTATAATATATATAGATTTATGTAAAGTATAGATGCATGTTAGTTATAACTTAAATAGTCTCTACTCTAATGTATATAGATGTATACTTGTAGCCATGCATGTTAAGTATAATACATGTGTAATGTAGATGGGTTAGCTTTGTGCCATGTGTAGTGTAAACTCATAACTAGTGTTGATTTCTCTTTTCATGTACACACACACACAGGTTTCACACCCTCAAGTGACACTCTCATGTCACATATTACACACACACATACACTTGAACACATGCACTTTCATTCTCCTTTTTCCCTATGGATATATGTACAAACACACACACACACACACACACACACACACACACACACACACATATATATATATATATATATATATATATATATATATATATATATATTTATTTATTTATTTATTTATTTTATATATATATATATATATATATATATATATATATATATATATATATATACATACATATGTGCATGTTAGACTCACATTTTTAATGTATCCTACAAATATATGAGTGCACTATATTATATTAGATACATTTATGGACATGTGTGTATATATGTGAGATGAATATATAGGTATCCTATATATTATAATATGTGGGTGTATTATATTTTAGATATATATATTGTTATGTATATGATATGTGAAATATATGTGATGTGGACTATAGGGCATAGGGCCTATGTGTATGAATAATGTAGTATGAAATTGTAGGCTTGAGTTGGCTTGTATATCCTTGTGATTGGTGTGTGGTTGCTAGACTAGGCTTGGTTAGGCCTAACGAGACTTATTAGACTTGATTGGGCTAGGACTTGACCTAGTTGACCTAGTTTGACTAGTCTAGTTGACTAGAGTTGACCGAGAGTTGACTTTGGTCTAGTTTGACCTAGACAGCATGCAGATGCATTGTACATTTCATATATCATCCCATGTATACATCTTGACTTGTGTTGCTCTAACTAGGAGTCAGGTATCTCATCTCGGACAGTACATTTACTTCAGACACTCAGATACGAGGCGAGTACATTCTCTGATAGTTCTCTCATTTATTTGTCAATTACTGTACTTCAGTTCTAGTTAGCTATATGTGATTCTCTATTACAAACACGTATTTTTATTTCTGAATCCATGTATGCGACACAAATACTTATTTGTCTTACCTCTATTATTCGAATCACCATACGAATCACTATTCGAATCACCCTATTCGTATCTTCATATGTTGGTTGGACTTTTATTCGATTGATGTGTCGAATTTTGGATTCATTTGTATTAGATGGGCGGGGAAATACTTGATTAGACATGTGAACATTCCCACTATTCGAACCACCCCCTGTGAATATATTCGAACGATAGCCATTCCACACCCGGCCAGGTGTGTCATGTGCCGGATTTACCCTTAGCCGTTTACATGTCTAACTAAGTATTTTAAAACACACTTGGAGAATTTATTCGAATCATTATTAGAACATCATGTGAATCACTATTCGTATCACCTTATTCGATTCACCTTATTAGAATAATGATTAGAATTACATTCGACTCATCTTATATTAGACTCACATTGGGATTATACTCGACTTATATTGTACCATCTGAACTCATTATGTTATTCTAGTTCAGCTAGATCTTATTTTTTAGTCTTCTTTACTATGTTTCTCTTTTTGTTTAGTTACTTACTTTCTTTGTACTTTATCTGTCTCTCTATACCATCACCTGAAAATTAAACTGCCATATTCATCAATACAACTGCCTATAACTGCTTTATAGTTCTCTGTCATTTACTTGGGATTTCTTGATGAATTGTACTCGTTCCCGTCCTGACTGAACCTGTTGAAAATTTTACAGAGGATGATGAGGATCCCTGTACCCTTACTTGGAGTTTGCCTAGTTGACACTCGCGACCTGGACCCCTGGGGAGGTTCAGGCAGCTGCTCAGGATGATACCTTGTATAGTGTAGATAGCTTAGACTGTCCTCACTTTTCATGTTTAAACTGTTGTCTTTATTTTCAGAGTTGTATATTTTATAGATGTTGAGACTTGTTATTTATTTCTGCTGTACCTCAGTTGAGGATTTCTTATCTATTTCCATCGTGCTATATTCTGCCTTAGATTGTGATTGAGTTGTACCTCTGTGTTGGCCTCCTTTTGGAGAGAATATTTATGTTATGTAGTTATAGTTCATGACCTAGAACAGCGTTCTACCGCCGACACTGCGGCGTAGGCTGGGCGCTGTTACGTACTCGTACCCTCACAGTGGGTGCGGGTCGTGACACCCAGTCCGCCTATAAATAAGAGTAATTTTTAGAGAAATACTCTTTACGTTCTTCTCCAGTTCAAGCTCTTCTTGCCCTAACTGCCGTCTTCTTCTTCTTCTTCTTCGATCACCGATGGCCCCCAAAACTTCCAAGGCTGCGGCGAAGGGTAAGGGAGTAGCTTCTACGTCGACTGCGACACCTGAAGTTCATTCCGACGTTCACCCCGCCTTTGCTGGTAAGGGTTTTGGGAGAAATTGCATGAACTCAGAACCTAATCTTCATGGCTATGTCGCATATTTTATGCGCGGGCCTTCTTCGTCTTCCTTGAACTATTTAAATTGTATGTGCCGCATATACGTCCCATGTCCGAGCCGTATGGGAGTATACCCCATGTCCGAGCCGCATGAGAGTCGTCTAGTGGCCGCATAAGCACTTCGCAGACTGAACCGCATAAGGACCTGTCGAACAGAGCCGCATAAGTTCCTCTGAACTGAGCCGCGTGAAGCCCCATCGAACAGGACCGCATAAGCCCTCCTTTGAACTGTGCCGCATAAGGCCTCGCTAAGCAGAACCGCATAAGCTTATATGGACTGGGACGCATGAGGCCCCATCAAATAAGCTTACGCTAAACAGGGCCGCATAAGCTCGTCTAAAAATGGGCCGCATGGGACCCCCACTAAATCATAGCCGTATAAGCTCATGTGGACTGGGCCGCATAAGCCTAAAAATACTAAGTAGTTTTGTTTAGCCATCTTTTAACTTATTTCTTTTATCTTTCTCCAGTGAATCTGTCAGTCAATCCAGCGGAAGAACCCCTAGTGGGTTCGGCCCAATCTGCTGTGGGTGTGCGATTCGACCACTTAGTCCAATATATGACGAACCAGTTTCCCACAAACGAGCCTTTGGAGATGCTGAATGGTATCAAGAACCAGCCCTTCTACTTTCTCTGTGCCATGATGAACTCGGGGCAATTGGAGGGAAAATACCTGAAGCCGGCGTTCCTCATTGGGGATGCTTTGACTGTAAAGAACCCCCGAGTGCTGGATATATTCGAGAGTTGGGACTTTACTCTTGACGAGATGGCGATTCATATCCCTCCGATGGAGCGTCATTTTCCTCTGTCATGGTTCAACATGTTATCGATGGACAAAAAGATGGTGGACTCCTTGACTTCCAGCAGGTCGGGGATGATTGTCGGTAACATTCATTATAAAAGGAATTTGGGGTCAGCATATACGGGAAGGGAACCGGTCAGTCGGTACGTGATGGGACTGGCCCCGGGTACCTTCATAAATGTATCGGGTCCCAATTTTACGTTCTCTCAAGCTGACACCTTCTTGAACCAGCTTGCTCGGAAGGGGTCCTATCCCGTCGGCCGGTTGGCGCTGCTGAACTGGATAAACCCCATCCCTGCGTGGGCCAACTTGACCACGTGGATTCTACTGAAGTATGAGACTCCCCTGCGTAAGATCGGCCTCTACTACGCCATTCGGGGCACCTGTCATGGTCTGCCCATAAATAAGCCGTTGTTCATGGCTCTCCTGGAGATGTACAACCGGCAGACGGGAACCTTCTTCATGCCTGGAGGGGAGCTGGGGTTCGCTCTCCACGAGATGTATGTTATTTCCAAGCTACCCTGGGGGGAAGAAGTCTTTGAAGTGTACACCCCTACGAGCGAAGAGCTCGAGGATTTGGATCGGTAGTTCCCGGGCTTTGTTGCCGTATATCGAGAATTGTTATGTCACCACCGTACCTGTCACCAGACGGCCATCAAGAAGGATGGTAGCTCGGAAGGGAGCATTCCTCACACCATGTCCTGGGTCTCATACCTTTTTACACTAGGCGCCTCAGGCCAGGTTTCTTCTCGAGATCCTCAAACCCAGGAGGAGGTACAAAAACTGGCGTCGACTGCCAAGAGATCGAGGGCCACGGGCGACACATTTGGGAGTTAAACTGACTCCTTTAGTTATTTTTATCATGGTACTCATCGGCTGTCAGAGAAAGCACTCTTGACAGGATTTCTGATGGTGTGGCTACGGAACTGCGTAGTCTCGGGAGGGGCGGGTTCCATTGAGAGGATCAGCCGCCACTTTATCCTCCCTGCCGTAAAGCTGGTCTTTGGGGTCAGACTGGCCCTTCTTCCGGCCATGGTGTGCAGCATACACCATGGCCTTCGTGCCTTTTCGTCCAAGGTCATCGCCCGTGTGTCACAATCCGCACCCGCTTTTCGGATACGAGATGTGTCCAAGCCAGCCGACGCCGCAGAGTCGACGGTAGAACGCTGTCAAGCCCGCAAGAAATAAATGCTCAAAATATAACATTTGCTACTCATTCACATTTCTAAATTTTGTTACAACATTTACAACATTTACAAGAATTATATTTAAAGAAAAATACAAAGTTCTCACAATTAATAAAAATGACAACTAGTTCCACTATCTAGTCGGCCTCAGCATACCCATGTCTTCCCAGTGCTAAAAGTGATCGTGGCTAAACTTAAAAAATGTTGGTTTCCAGTCAGAAATGGAACAAGTACACAAACCGACGGCAATACAAAAACACAATAGAATTAATAAGACATGAAAATAACATATGAGATATAAAAACTGGAAAGAAACTGATGACATGGCACGGTGGAGAATAAAAGAAAAAAATAAAAGACATCTACCTAGGTAATATAAAATATTCTTTTCGACATGTGAACGGCTAGGGGGTAAATCCGGCACCTACACGTGTCGTGCGCAGATGCTATTATTCAAGAATAGACTCATGGGATAGTTCTGGGTAGTTCACATGTCTACTGAGATATTTCCCCTCCCGACTACTCCGTGTGACGAGCATGCCAACCAAGCAGCAAAATATATGTATAGACATGAAATAAAAAGACTACTATGAATCGAAAGCAATCAGAAAGTGCACTTGCCTGAGGTCCTTAGCTGGTGAAACCAATAATCATATACCACTCAATGAGCCACAATCAGTCAACACCTGCAGAAGTCTCGAGATGCTGAAATAAACATTACCAACGTTCTCAGAATAGTCAAATTAGCTAGGATTGCCTGTTCTTAAGTCCAATTCTGGACACAGGGGCAAAACGGCAATTTCGGGCAAAAATGATGTCCGTCGTTGGACCCGCTTTGTACCGAAAAGTGTGCCAGAATCAACGGGCTCTAAAGTCGTCAAACTATATGTCAACAGTCTGGTTTTTCGATACGAACCCAACCGTATGTCCAAAGTTGGATTTCGGCGGGCCGTGCACAAAATCGCCCGTTGAGTCGGACCGTGGGGCCCACAAAACGACGTTTTGATTCAACTGTTTCAGAATCGGACCAAACTTGGCATGCAGGACCAGAAAAACAATATGGTCCTGTTGGCGCAAGTTTCGTCTCGATCTGACGAGCGTGCACAAAGTAATTGGAAAACTTGCACAGAGGCCGATACGGTGAATTTTGACGGATACGCCTCAAATTTGTCGCACACACGCGACCAATTTAAATTACGCCAAAGCCCACACGACCACGAAGCCGTTACGCACCTTTCGATGCCTTCGGTTCGTGATTACGTCGTCCGGATTGGTGGGACGTACGTCGTGTGGATGAGTTTTCTAGTTTTTTAAATATTTTAAAAACAGTTTTTCGGTAAACTTCGGAATCGAATAACTCTTCATCCTCTTAATGAAATCTGATTCTACAAGAAGAGTTACGAGACCCTATAGGTTGTCTAAAACATTGTTCAGCAGGTTGACCAAAAGGGTCGCTGGATCGATCGAAATCGATCTACCAACATGGGTTCATGGACTGTTTCGTGTCCTATTTTTTGAACAGGTTTTCGATGAAGTTTTCATCGAATTTTCGAGCAACAGGTTCGTTTACGGCAAAGTCTATCTACTGGGATATAACTCGGTTAGATTGGCTTCGTACCTGCTAAACCCGTTCGTGAAACGAACGCTCGGTTTAACGGGAAACATTGTACGAAGTTAGGCGCATGGCTGCTGCTGTCGCCCTGTTCTCGCACGCGTGCTGCGGCCGTCCGGCTTGCCGCCGGCGACGTGCGGCGGCGCGCGCGCAGGGGCGCACGGTCGAGGTCCCTGGCGTGCAGGTATGGAGGGTGGCGCTGTGAACTTTAGGGTTTTGTGTTCTCGATCACTCGTATATGAAGCCGCGGGGGGAGGGGATGTTCGGTTACTAACGCTCGGGTTCAATGGGCCGAGCTGCTGTTTGCTTATTCTTTTATTACTTTTTCTTTTTTTCTTTTACTAATTCTTTTGCATTAAAAATTAAGTATATATATATATATATATATATATATATATATATATATATATATATATATATATATATATATATATATATATATATATATCTATTTATATATACAATTATATGTATACACATATTTATTTATATTTATACACCTACATACCTTTATTTATATACATTTATACATACATACACGCACATATTTATATACTTACCACATATACATATATATTATATATACCCATTTATATATACGTATATTTATATATATATGCCATATATGCCTATATATATTTATATATATGCATATATATAATGTATATTCATATATTCATACACACATATTATATATATAAATATATTTATATATACACATACGCATATATATATATATATTTGTATTTATATACACATGTACCTATATTTAATATATTTATATATACACACATATACGTAATATATTTATTTATACATACAAATACACACGTTTATATGGTATATTTATTTATACAATTTATTCGCGTAAACAAAAAATTACAATAATAACCATATAATAATATTAGTACCAACGACCCACTAGAATAACCAAAAGAGTCTTGGTGAATATATTTAGCCCTAGAAAATTGTACCAATATTCTAAAATCCTATTTAAATATTAATAATACCCATTTTGTACAAATAACCAAATATTTTAGACAATATCATTAAGTCCACCCAGAAAGCTAGGAAATATTTATACGTACCTAAAAGTATGTCTACATAGGCTTAGCCTTGGTTTGGGTCCAATCTGGACTACTTTGGTACAATCTGGTTTTCCTAAAACTCAATAATTTAATTAATAAATAAATAAATCTTTGGTAAATGTTAGGTCGCAACTTGGCCTGGTTTTCCTAGTTAGGACACACTGATGGACAGGTCTTCCCTACCAGGGCTAATACACTGGTTAAAGTACGCCACTGCACTATCCTTGCCACGATTCTAATCACCTTGTACTCCAATTTCTAACCATGGCTAAAATCATCTACCGTAATAATAAACTAAATAATTATTTATAATAATCTAAAATTACCATTTAAATAAAATAAATAAAATAAAAATATTTTAAAATTTTTGGGAAGGGAAGCTACAAATCTACCCACCTTAAAAATAATTTCGTCCTCGAAATTCTAACTCATAAACATACCAAAACTTCAAACATAAAAATTAAAAGAATAAATCTACTATTACCACAATATCCTCGAATTTTAATTTCTCAAAAACAGTTTACCTCCTCCTAGCCATTTGTAACTACATATCTTCGAGGACTTCTACCCACCTTTGGTCACACTACTCCCTCGGAATAAAACCTTATAATCTTCTAACTAGTTGCTAACAATCCTACCAGCAGATATCTACTACGTATGTCATCTATAATCCTCTTCTATCTATTAAGCAACACAAAATTTACCAAGCAACAAATTTACACAAGTAGCTAAGAAATGTTGATAAACTCTAGTAAGCATGACCATTAGTCGCTCTGAAATAGGGAGGACATGAAGATAAGGAAGAATAATCGAAAGCAAATATGAAGTCTCAAGAGCGGTAGAGAGTTTCCAATGATGCAGGTAGAAAGAAAGTTTACGGACCATTGACTTATTTGCTAGATGGGGCTACTCTAGCCTAGTCACTTGCTAAATCGAAGAACCCTTCGCTTCTTAGAGGGGATTGCAATTCGAGCAATACATAAATTCCGTTCTCAAAATTTTATCCGAACAAGATTTTATAATGGAACAAAATTTGAGAAATCGAGATTGTGATCTTTTCCGTGGTTATTTAAACACACGAACGAGGGATACGAATACAATACAGGATCGTATCGCGACGTCCAGGTAGATGAAATAATAGTTACGAATGACATCACATTCTAAGAGATGGAGACTATATCATGGGTATAGGGACCTATTTCAAATAGTTTGATTTTCTAGTCCAAATATGGTGGTATGTACGGATGGGTTTTTACCGGATCTTAATGGCTCCCTGATTGGACGTCAATCGTTGGTTGGATTGTCACCCCCATTTCCTGTATTTCATATTTGTACTCGTGATTTGATTTCAGCACGTATTTTATTTTCTTGACTTGTAGATTCGGGTTCTCGTAAATGGGTTTTGGACCATGGCTTGGTTTTATTTTGTGGAGTTGGTTTGGTCTGGTTTGGTTCATCATGAGTGGAACACCTTAGCCTATTCTCCACCTCCATTCTATCACAACCACCCTCATTAAAACCCACCAACTTCTTCTCTCTCCTCCATAACTCCATTAATTTCTTTCAACTTCTTCTTCTTCCTTATTCCACACAACTCCCAACCCATAGGCAAGTGCACCTTGCCATCAAATAAGCACCACTTTTTATTTGTTTATTAGCTAGATTAGGCCATGGTGATCAATATTAGAACTTGACATTTTATGATTTTGAGTCTCCATTGTTCTAGATCTAGGTTTTGACTATTTTCGGATTTACATGGTTTTGATCTATTTTGGTTGGATTTTTGTGGGTTTTGATGCTTCCATGTGGAAGAGAATTCAATTTTACTCAAGTTAGACCATTGAAAATCTAGATTTGGTTTTAATTTTACCAAGATATGAAGTTTTGGACCTTAGAGTTCTTGGAGTCTTCTTCTCGGCCTGGAGAAGAAGACAGCAGCCTGCGCTCTTTAGCACAGGGCTGGATTGTGCATTCCCCCTCGGCCAGCGCTCCTTAGCACAGCACCGACCGTGCAGCTTGCCCCTTGGCGAACTGCGCTCAACCCGAGTGCGCATGGATTCATGCGCAGTCTGCTCATGCGCAGTACGCCCATTTTATATCCTTACGCCTTTTGTCATGAACTTAATTTACTTAATATGTTTGGAATGACTGTTGTACATGGCATGACATGACAAGGAACTAGCATAACATGACAGTGACCCGTAGTGGTGTACTCCTGACATGACCAACCTGACTTGATAGTGGCCCGTGGCGGCATACTCTTGACATGTACTTGACTTGACTTGTACTTGACCTGACTTGACTTGACTTGTAACTTGTAACTTGACTCGTATAATCAACTTGACATCGTGGGTGCTCCTGCTTGCTTGCTTGTACAATTTACTTGTCTTGTCTTACATCATGTCTAGGACGTGACTTCCTGGGTACCACGGCCAAGGACTCGCGCTAATTTGGATTAGGCTAATTATTAGATCAAACTAGAACATGGAGAATTCTCAGTCACAGGCAATCTCGTTATCTGGGCGCTTTAATGGACTTGTAGCTTGCCGACGAGTAGAGCACATTTCCAGCACACTGTCATGTGTTGCACCCTCTAAGTCACCTAAGGGTACATTTGTCTCCCGGGCAATGTACCCACCTATAACTCTCAACCCGCGGAAGGATAACTGGATGGTCTGCAGGGCTTGGGACTGGAAATTCTCACTTGCATCTTGTTAGTAATTAGGCTTGTGATAACCCTAGTTAGTTAAAGTAGTAAGCCGTAGTACTTGCTTGGCCGATTGTGAATGAATGGTGTCCAGCTCTGTCTAAGTCTTGTCTAGCCCCTGTACCTGGAACTCTTGATCATGATTGTTTTACTTATCTCTAACGATAAATGGGTAGAGACAGTGAGCTATTCAGGCGAAGAGGTACAATCCCGGTCCTTGTTTGGTTTAAGGATTGTAACCTGGCTCCCGGAATGGTTCCACGTCCCTAGTCGTTTATCGCCCTGTGTACTTTACTACTTGTACTTTCTTTTATTCTTTATGTTCTGATATGCTGGCTTTTGTTCTTATTTGTGGCCTCCTTGTGGCACTTGCTCTTTCTGGGGTTTGACCCAGCTGGTTTTGTGTGGCCAGATTTCGGAGCAGCTCCCGAGGATCTACCAAGCTTCCAGCCCAATGGTGAACACTAGACGGAACCCGGGCTACGAGTGGGTTTTTCCTTTTTGTTTCACCCACTTATATGTAAATTTATTCTTTTGAGGCGTTTAGCCGACGAGCACCTGTTAGCTCGATGCACATTTATTTACTGTCTGCCTACGGGCTGTAAACGTGATTAACAAATCCTAGGGTTGATCATGTATGACCGAACTCTTGCTAGTCCTATCATTTTGTACGACTAGCTTCATGATCATCCGATATGTAATATTTGGGACGCCTTATATATATATATATATATATATATATATATTTGATGCTCTAACATCTTGTAACTCTGTTAATTGCTGGAGATTAAGACAATAGGCTTGACCTTAAGAGACTGCTGGCTTGTAGTAAACCCTCATATCTAGACAGCCGTGACCGTATAGTTGAGATGTATTCTATTTCAACATACGTAGCTGGCTATGTCCGCCCCCGCTCTCCAGTATTCTGGTTCTGGGGCGTGACACGGTTTAAGTGGTGGCCCATACAGGTCTTGTCAATCAAGAAATGTGAGGGTTTACCGAATAGATGTCTCAATCAATATTCGCCCTTGATCTCTGCTCGTATCTTCAAATCCCTGAGATTCTTGACCTGATCACATGTTTGTATCATTGATCTGTCCTGGTCCTTTCCTTACTGTTCCCTATGTCGTCTTCTTCAGCGGCATTGCTCCCGGACCTGCCAACCAGCCAGAGGAAGCTCAACAAGCACCCCAGCGCCAGGAAGATCAAGCTCAGCACTCTGGAGTAGCCTTCCGAGTTATGCTTTCCGGAGGCTCAGAACCTCCAGTTCAGGCAGCTCCGCCCGTTCAACCAGCTAGACAGGATGAGGGACCTTTGGTAGGGCTTATCAAAGAACTGCTTGCATCCTAAGATCGTCGAGGCGACGCCTTGCACCAGGAAGTTCATGATGCACTAAACCGAGGAGGTCCCCAAGGGAATCAGGCGGCCAACAGTTTCAAGCGCTTGAACCCTCCCTTCTTTGACGGCAGTGAAGATGCGATTGTCGCGGACGCTTGGCTTCAGGATACCGAGGTAGTTCTAGAAGCAGCTAGGACACCTGAAAATGAGAAGGTGGCGGTGGTACGCCTACAGTTGTTAGACTTGGCTCGCGATTGGTGGGCAGCTCAGGCCATGGGGTTAGCGGCACCAGTTACTTGGGCGACGTTCAGATAGAGGTTCCAGACAAAGTACTTCGATACGGTGGCACGGTACGACCTGCAGACCAGATTCACCAACTTGAAGCAAGGAGGCAGGACGGTCGATGGCTATGCGACCGAGTTTTCCAGGCTGAGTAGGTTCGCCCCCACTTTGGTGGCGATCGAGTTTGATAGGGCTCAGCGGTTCCAGCAAGGGCTGCACTTGGAGATATTATTGGCTGTGGAGCAGTTCGAGCACCAGACATTCGATGCAGTGTTGAAGGCAGCAAGGAGGCATGAGTATACCTCCCGGAGAATTATGGACAGGACCGGAGGCAGGAAGCGGTCCCACAACCAGATGCACCAATCTTCAGCTCCAGCCCCGGCAGCTAGGGGTATAACCATTGGAACTCCGAGGCGGGCGGCCTCATTGACGTCGGTTCAGCATTCGACCCCGACGTACCCGCAGCAGCAGAAGCAGAAGCAGTCTTCCGCGGTGGGATGTTCTCATTGCGGGAAGCCGGGCCATGTAGTGGCAGAGTGTCGTAGGGCACAGGGATTGTGCCTGGCTTGTGGAGGAGCAGACCACCAGATAGGGACCTGCCCGAATAGAGGAGGTCCATCATCATCCAACCTTTCTAGTTCTTCGGTGAGAGGACCAGCCCCAGTTCCAGTCCAGCAGCAGCAGCAGCAGCAGTACCCGAGGCCATTGTTGCCTCAGGCCCAGGCCTTTCAGCAGCAGAACCAGCAGCAGTTCATCCAGGCTCCAGCACAGAACTGACAGAGGGGTTTCCAGCAGAGGGGACCCGTAGCTAGAGGTCAGGCTATGATGATGACCATGGAAGAAGAAGTTGTACCAGGTGAGGTAGTGGCAGTTACTATTCTCGTCAACACTTTTTCGACATCTGTATTATTTGATTCTGGTGCATCGCATTCATTCATGTCTGCACGATTCGCGACACGGATAGGATTGGAGCCCGAGTCATTATCAGTGAGGCTCAATATACTTACTGGTAATGGTCTTGTGGGAGTAGATCGAGTGTTTTCCTCGTGTCGGATCGTAGTTAGCGGTAGAGAGTTCCCCGCTAGGCTCATAGAGTTCCCTATGGCAGACTATGATGTAGTCCTAGGCATGGATTGGTTGAGGAACCATTATGCTAGGATAGACTGCCATGTTGGCAGAGTTGTCTTTAGTATTCCCGGAGAGCCAGAGTTTTTATTTTCCAGAGGCGCCGTGGAGCCTTCTTCCCCAGTATTGCGGATGGCAGTAGCAGCAGTGCAGTTGCTCCGGATAGTTGAAGAGTTTCCAGATGTCTTCCCAGAGGAACTTCCAGGGATGCCACCAGAGCGGGAGATCGAGTTCACCATCGACTTAATTCCCGGGACAGCACCAGTATTAGAGCGAGTCTACAGAATGGCGCCTTCAGAGTTAGAGATTTTGTACAAGATGATTGAAGAACTCAGGACCAAGGGATTCATTCGTGCAAGTGGATCGCCTTGGGGAGCCCCGATGCTTCTTGTGAAAAAGAAGGATGGTACGTCTAGGCTATGTGTAGATTATCGTACCTTGAACTCAGTGACAATCAAGAACAGATACCCTCTCCCGATGATAGATGACTTGTTTGATCAACTCAAGGGGGCTTCAGTTTTCTCGAAGATAGACTTGAGGTCAGGATACCACCAGATCAGAGTCAGAGAGCAGGATATCCCGAAGACGGTGTTCAGATCTAGGTACGGGCATTGGGAGTTTCTAGTTATGCCCTTTGGAGCGACCAATGCGCCGGCAGTATTCATGGACCTCATGAACCGTATTTTCATGCCTTACTTGGATCAGTTTGTGATAGTGTTCCTTGATGACATCCTGGTCTACAGCAAGAGTGAAGCAGAGCATGAGGAGCATCTCAGGATCGTCCTTCAGACGCTTAGGGAGCACCAGTTATATGCCAAGTTCAGTAAATGCGAGTTCTAGCTCGATCACATTTCGTACTTGGGTCACATCATTACCCGAGGAGGAGTGGAAGTGGATCCCCAGAAGATTATGGCCATCGAGTCTTGGCCAGTACCCAGCTCAGTGGCAGAAGTTCGCAGCTTTCTTGGATTGGCCGGCTACTACCGGCGGTTCGTCTCAGATTTTGCAAGGATTTCAGCGCCGATGACCCAGTTGACCCGCAAGGATGTGCCGTTCGTTTGGACAGCAGAATGCCAGGAATCATTTGAGAAGTTGAAGCGAGGTTTGATAACGGTTCCCATTCTCACCCTTCAAGATGGGACCGTAGGATTCACAGTTTATTGCGACGCTTCAGGCAGAGGATTGGGATGTGTCTTAATGCAGCATGGGAAGGTAATTGCTTATGCGTCACGTCAACTCTGTGATTATAAGAAGAATTACCCAACCCACGACTTGGAGCTAGCAGCAGTAGTGTTTGTACTTAAGTTATGGAGGCACTACTTGTACGGAGACAGAGTGGAGATATTTACTGATCATAAGAGCCTGAAGTATGTTTTCACCCAGAAGGATCTTAATATGCGGCAGAGAAGATGGCTCGAGCTACTGGTGGACTATGATATGGATTTGCAGTATCATCCAGGGAAGGCCAACGTTGTAGCAGATACGTTGAGCCGGAGAGCCGGAGTTTATTTCCTGACGGCGCAACCAGAGCTATTGGCAGATCTTCCAAAGATGGGTATAGAAGTTGTCCTCCCTTCCAATGTGGCCTTGATGGCCAGCCTACAGATTCAGTCCACCATAGTTGAGAGGATCCGGATAGCACAGTTAACAGATTCTAAGATTCAGCGGCTCAGAGCAGAGTGCGAGGCAAGAAGAAGGCCAGAGTTATGTATTCATGAGGATGGTACACTTTGACACGGCACGCGTCTTTGTGTACCCAGTGGAGATATCAGACAGGAAGTCATGGCAGAGGCTCACAGTTCGCAGTATTCCATCCACCCAGGCAGCACGAAGATGTACAGAGATATTCATTAACACTTTTGGTGGAATGGTATGAAGAGAGAGATAGCCCGGTATGTCTCTCGATGTTTGGTTTGCCAACAGGTCAAGGCTGAACATCAAAGACCAGCTGGACTTCTTCAACCCTTGCCGATCCCAGAATGGAAATAGGAGCACCTTACCATGGATTTCGTGACTGGGTTACCCAGATCTCCGGCAGGCAGAGATGCTATTTGGGTCATTGTGGATAGGCTTACCAAGGTGGCACACTTTCTTCCATTTAGAGTTGGACAGTCGATGGCACAGCTAGCAGAGATGTATCTCAGGCAGATCGTCAGACTTTACGGAGTGCCAGTCAGCATAGTATCAGATAGGGATACGAGATTCACATCGCACTTCTGGCTCAGTCTTCATCAAAGTTTGGGGACTCGTCTCAAGTTCAGCTCAGCGTATCATCCGTAGACAGATGGGCAGTCAGAGCGTACTATACAAACTCTCGAAGATATATTACGGTCATGTACCCTTGACTTCGGTGGTTCGTGGAAGGATCACCTGCACCTGGTGGAATTCTCATACAACAATAGTTTCCAGGCCAGTATCTAGATGGCACCCTTCGAGGCTCTGTATGGCAGGAAGTGCAGATCCCCGTTAGCATGGGACAATGTCGGAAAGAGGCAGATGCTCAGACCAGAACTAATTTCTCAGACGGTTGAAGTGGTCAGGAAAGTCAGAGATCACCTCCGAGTTGCTCAGGATCGCCAGCGCCATTGGGCCGATGCTCATCGGCGTCCCTTAGAATTTGTCGTCGGTGACCATGTATTCCTTAGGATCTCGCCTACCCGTGGCGTCATTCATTTTGGCGTGCGGGGAAAGCTTAGTCCTAGGTATATAGGGCCGTTCGATATTCTGGAGCGAGTAGGCGATGTGTCCTATCGTCTCGCTCTTCCGCCGTCGCTAAGTGAGGTACATGATGTATTCCATGTATCCCAATTAAGATGGTACATCCCGGACCTGAGCCATATCCTAGATCATTCGGAATTGGTTGTTGGTACCAACCTTTCGTATGAGGAGAGGCCCGTGTCTATATTGGACCGGAGAGAAAAGACGCTCAAGAATAAGACTATTAACTTAGTCCGTGTTGCTTGGGGTCATCACTCTCTAGGTGAGTCAACGTGGAAGCGTGAGGACGACATCCGATCGCGATATCCCTACCTGTTTGACTCGTGAGGTATAATGTCTTTCTTATGCCTTACGCTTTCCCTTTCCTTGCTTGCATTGTATGATTGTATGATTGAACTGCTTAGTGTAGCTTGCCTGTGCTTAGTATAGCTTGTCGTGGCAATCTCTAGCTCCTTGATTAAATTTTGAGGACGGAATTCTTTGAAGGTGGGTAGAGTTGTCACCCCCATTTCCTGTATTTCCTATTTGTACTCGTGATTTGATTTCAGCACGTATTTTATTTTCTCGACTTGTGGATTCGGGTTCTCGTAAATGGGTTTTGGACCATGGCTTGGTTTTATTTTGTGGAGTTGGTTTAGTTTGGTTTGGTTCATCATGAGTGGAACACCTTAGCCTATTCTCCACCTCCATTCCATCACAACCACCCTCATTAAAACCTACCAACTTCTTCTCTCTCCTCCATAACTCTATTAATTTCTTTCAACTTCTTCTTCTTCTTCCTTCTTCCACACAACTCCCCAACCCATAGGCAAGTGCACCTTGCCATCAAATAAGTACCACATTTTATTTGTTCATTAGCTAGATTAGGCCATGGTGATCAATATTAGAACTTGACATTTTATGATTTGGAGTCTCCATTATTCTAGATCTAGGTTTTGACTATTTTCGGATTTACATGGTTTTGATCTATTTTGGTTGGATTTTTGTGGGTTTTGATGCTTCCATGTGGAAGAGAATTCAATTTTACTCAAGTTAGACCTTTGAAAATCTAGATTTGGTTTTGATTTTACCAAGATATGAAGTTTTAGACCTTAGAGTTCTTGGAGTCTTCTTCTCGGCCTGGAGAAGAAGACAGCAGCCTGCGCTCTTTAGCGCAGGGCTGGATTGTGCATTCCCCCTCGGCCAGCGCTCCTTAGTGCAGCACCGATCGCACAGCTTGCCCCTTGGCGAACTGCGCTCAACCCGAGTACGCATGGATTCATGCGCAGTCTGCTCATGCGCAGTCCGCTCATGCGCAGTCTGCCTATGTGCCATCTATCCCTGCGCACTCCACTCATGCGCAATCTGACCCTGCGCCATCCACTCATGCGCAATCTGACCCCTGTGCCAACCAGTTCAGCGCAGGCCGACTCCTGCGCAGCTCACTCCTGCACAGTTGGCCCCTGGCGCACTTGACTCCTGCGCAACCCAACCCCAGGGACCCTTGTACAATCTGTCCAATCATGAAGAATTGGTTTATTTTTCCTTAATCTTGGCTCTTCTATAGCCCTGTATATTGGTATTTTATTAGATATTTTACGCCCATTTTATATCCTTACGCCTTTTGTCATGAACTTAATTTACTTAATATGTTTGGAATGACTGTTGTACATGGTATGGCATGACAAGGAACTAGTATAACATGACAGTGACCCGTAGTGGTGTACTCCTGACATGACCAACCTGACTTGATAGTGGTCCGTGGCAGCGCACTCTTGACATGTACTTGACTTGACCTGTACTTGACCTGACTTGACTTGACTTGTAACTTGTAACTTGACTCGTATAATCAACTTGACACCGTGGGTGCTCCTGCTTGCTTGCTTGTACAATTCACTTGTCTTGTCTTGCATCATGTCTAGGACGTGACTTCCTGGGTACCACGACCAGGGACTCGCGCTAATTTGGATTAGGCTAATTATTAGATCAAACTAGAACATGGAGAATTCCCAGTCACAGGCAATCTCGTTATCTGGGCGCTTTAATGGACTTGTAGCTTACCGACGAGTAGAGCACATTTCCAGCACACTGTCATGTGTTGCACCCTCTAAGTCACCTAAGGGTACATTTGTCTTCCGGGCAATGTACCCACCTATAACTCTCAACCCGCGGAAGGATAACTGGATGGTCTGCAGGGCTTAGGACTGGAAATTCTCACTTGCATCTTGTTAGTAATTAGGCTTGTGATAACCCTAGTTTGTTAAAGTAGTAAGCCGTAGTACTTGTTTGGCCGATTGTGAATGAATGGTGTCCAGCTCTGTCTAAGTCTTGTCTAGCCCCTGTACCTGGAACTCTTGATCATGATTGTTTTACTTATCTCTAACGATAAATGGGTAGAGACAGTGAGCTATTCAGGCGAAGGGGTACAATTTCGGTCCTTGTTTGGTTTAAGAATTGTAACCTGGCTCCCGGAATGGTTCCACGTCCCTAGTCGTTTATCGCCTTGTGTACTTTACTACTTGTACTTTCTTTTATTCTTTATGTTCTGATATGCTGGCTTTTGTTCTTATTTGTGGCCTCCTTGTGGCACTTGCTCTTTCTGGGGTTTGACCCAGCTGGTTTTGTGTGGCCAGATTTCGGAGCAGCTCCCGAGGATCTACCAAGCTTCCAGCCCAATGGTGAACACTAGACGGAACCCGGGCTACGAGTGGGTTTTTCCTTTTTGTTTCACCCACTTATATGTAAATTTATTCTTTTGAGGCGTTTAGCCGACGAGCACTTGTTAGCTCGATGCACATTTATTTACTGTCTGCCTACGGGCTGTAAACATGATTAACAAATCCTAGGGTTGATCATGTATGACCGAACTCTTGCTAGTCCTATCATTTTGTACGACTAGCTTCATGATCATCCGATATGTAATATTTGGGACGCCTTATATATATATATATATATATATATATATATATATATATATATATATATATATATATATATATATATATATATATTTGATGCTCTAACATCTTGTAACTCTGTTAATTGCTGGAGATTGAGACAATAGGCTTGACCTTAAGAGACTGCTGGCTTGTAGTAAACCCTCATATCTAGACAGCCGTGACCGTATAGTTGAGATGTATTCTATTTCAACATACGTAGCTGGCTATGTCCGCCCCCGCTCTCCAGTATTCTGGTTCTGGGGCGTGACATGGATGAACCTTGGATTTCAATCTATATTGACTGAACAAGATTCCAAGATAAAACTATGTTTACTAGGTTAGAATTGAGGCTCTAGTGGAAGTCGGAAAGTGTACCGGTACTATGGTAAGGGATATAGCTAGTCCTTTTGTCCTGAAAGTCGTACCATAAAAATAGAGTACGAGGGGACAGGTTTGAGTGGGATATAATATACCTAGATAAAGGTGGACTCATCTAGATCTTGCATATAAAATTTATTGGAAGGTAACAGTTGACCTCATGCTCCGAATATTAATGATACGGCCGAGGGCACAAAATAATCCAAATGGAAAGTTGAAGTCCATAGGGCACTAATTACCATCCTAATGAAAATTATTCTAATCAATCGATAATATTCATATATCCCAAAATTTTAGAAGGCTTACAGTCTACCCACCTTAGAAATAGGACAGGGTTTTAGGAATAATGGGGTTAGAAGAATTCCAAAGTCCGGATATTGTACCTCGTCTCTTGTTAATAAAGAATAAGGTACGACGTATCGGGGTACGGTAGATATAAGTCAAGTCAAGGGTCGTTCCTCAATAAATGGAAAACGAGTGCGTGTGCAATGACACATGGTCGATAAAATAGAATGACCTACTCGTCCACAGTATACATGAGTTGTCGACGGGGTAACCAACCCTAAGGCACATCATATGAAAAGATTTCTAACAACTGAGTCATAAGTTTCTATTAGGGTCAAACCTGCCAGACTATTGTCACAAGGGTTCTAGTTGAAGCAAGCTTCAATAATTAATTAGAGGCTCACAACATTTGGTCTCTGAGAGAATAGGTAGTCTCTTAGGTTGGCATTTGGTCAAGGGAAAAGATCCTAATAATTCTCGGTCTCCAATGACCAGAAGATCATGATAGGTTTAGGGTCGCAGAGAGGACGAGTAACTTAAGGCAAGGTTCTCGTCACCTGGTTGGCCGATGGTAGTGTTTTCCATAAAGAAATTCTCTTTATTTGTTGTGTTTCTGGGAAAATTACAACTGTAGGAATCCGATCTAGAAGACGATCGCTTTATCCCTTGGACTATGCGAAGAAGAAAAGCTCTCAAAATTTTGACAGTAGATATCAATGTATCTGTACAATGAATGAAAAAAAAGAACTCTATTTATAGAGTCAAAAATAATAACTGAAAAGATAACTACCTCACCACTGGTGCACTTGAAAAAGTCACGCAGACTCTAAATACACGCAGGATTAGTGAGTAGTTACTGGACGTGGCCCGTAACTGTTGGACACATGGCATCAGTGCATGGGTCGTGTGCAAGTTACTGGGCGCGCGAGAGAGAGATCGGTGGCATGGCTGCCACGTACTCCAGTTAAAATGAAATCCACGCTGACTTGCTGAAGGCAAAAATCTACGCAGATTCGTTGACGCAGACTCGTTGAAGGCGAAATCCATGCAAGCTTTGAAGAAGAATACTTCAGAATTCACGCAGGCTTTGAGAAGAATAACCCAAAAGTCACGCAATGTTTTGAGGAAGGAGAAGGTTCAGAATCTACGCAAACCGCCAGCTGTCTTGATTTGGCACGCTTCGTCTGACACAAAATCTCTACATTGATTATATTGTCAGCCGCATTAAATGAAGATAAGACCCAAAGTCACGCCAACTTGGTGAAGAGTGAGTCTTGCTAAGGAAGATTTCGAAAATCATGCAAAAGACGGCTGTGATCTCTCGAGTTCTGTGCATACGTGGCATATGAGGAGACGTTTCTCGACTGTTGTATTGTCAGTCATTTTGATTCTGACGTATGGCTGAGCTGTCTCTGCGTGACTTCTAAAGGAGATGGCCAGGCAGAACTTAGCGTATCTTTTGTGCTGCTTCTCGGATCACTCTGCGTGACTTGTTCTGATCAACTCAGCGTGACTGTCATTTTTGAGGCCTACAAAACCCCCTTCAAAGTTTTTCGAAAAATGATAAAATATTTTTGAAATACTTTGAAATAGAGATGATGAAATGAGTTAAAGTCACGCTGAGATGACTTAAATGATTTTTCGAAAGTCGAAAAGACTTTGAAGTTCTTCGAAAACACCCGAATGAACCTATTAAATATCATAATGACTCTTCGTTCTCCGAGACTGATTGTGTCCAATTTATGGTGGAATATGAATTGTCGACGAGATCTGTTATATAAACAGGAAGAGATTCTCAGTTTTGACATTCATCTCTCGAAATATGACCCCAAAGGAAGCAGCCGAAGAGGAAGCACGCAAGTTGGGCTTTTGTTCCCATGGTGACCCCACTTTTGGGGGCAAAGAACCCGAACCTGTCGTCATCGAGCTCAAGGACGACTCCACGCAGTTAGCCAAGAATCTCTTGAGCTACTTTGGATTGGATGGCTCGTCTTTTTCTGATGGGCGGAGCCTTATGGAGAAGCGTGAAATGCTCGAGACTCTGTTGCATCGCCTGGGAGTTAAGAACGTAGAGGAGTTAGGCATCAAACTTAGTCGCTCTGAAAAATAGAGCGTAACTTTCTACGCTTTTGTTGCACTTTTCTGTTTTGTCTTTTTGTAAGGCCATCAGTGCCTGTTTAAAGAATGAAGTACAACTTTTGTGTTTGATCTGCGTGCCTTTTAATGAAGAATATTAATTAGCACACTTTGACTGTTTCCAATGTTGCACTGTCTCCCGAAGTACACGTGACACTCATTCCACAATTTACGAACGCTATTTATGCGGATCTTTTCCAAGAATAGACCTGCACTTGACCCTTTAAATAGATGGATGAACTCCACGCAAACTCATCTTCCCATTCTTCTTCCTCTCTTCTGAGAAATGAATTTTCTGTGAGAAGAAAATAGGAAAGCCATGTTGTCTGATGTCAGATCTCTGTGCACGCTACCAGACATGAGTTTGCCGATCCTTAGCACCAAATTTGAAGGTAAGTCAGTGTAATACGTGTACTTATTTTTGCTGTTGAAGATAGGCTTTCTGTTTTTTCTGTTTCTGATTTGAACAATACACGCCTGTCTCTGTTTGATAGATGCATACTGAATGATTTCTGTTGATCTTTCTGCAGAAACTTGGCTGAAAATTTTCTTCAGAACTGGCATTGGGGATGTAGATGCTGTGGAGAATATCCTGCTGACATCTACATCAGGGAGCTCATACGCTTTTGATGCGTAAATCAGACAACTCAGAACTTTTCGTGAGATAGAAGGGTCTTCCTTAGATAGTAGGAAGAGCCTTTATACACGATAGTTGGATGGTGGAGTTAACTCTACTACCGAGAAATCGGGTAGTAGAGTTCCTTTCACGGGAGAACTAGGAATTGTATCCCAAGGTTGGATACATTCCTGTCTCCTCTGAAAGGTCGCTCCTAATCCACCAGTTGTATTGGCAGCAACACGTTTTCGTGTTGCCCTACTCTGTGGTTCTCCTCTCGTCTGAGAGATAAGACCAGAGTTTGATTCCTGCTGGACACCCAGGAATTGCCACAAACAATGGGATTGCCAGAGAAGATCCAAGAAGAAATAGATCTCAGTTGTACATAGAATGAAAATCCAAGATTTGTAATAGATTTCCATTATGATTTGTAAGAAAGTCTAAGAAAATGTAATAGACTTTTTGTGGTGAAATGGGAATGGAAATGACAATTCTTCTATGCTCAATGATTTGTATTTGTGGATGAATTATGGACATGATAGATAATAAAATCATCTTTTCTGTTTTAGAGTATATGATATTATCAGAGGTATTATGGACATGATAATATATAGGAACTCGAAAGAAAATAGATTGATTTCTATGCAGAGGTCAAAACATGACAAATGAGTAAGCAGATTCGGAATTGATTCAGAGGTTATGAAAACATGATAAATAACGAATCCCCGCTTAATAAATTGATAGAAGATTATGAACGGATGAACCGTTAGGAAATGATGAACAGATGAACTATCGAGTGAATGTAATAAATGAACGGATGAACCGTCAAGTATTAATGAACATGTGAAACGTCGGATGAATATGAGAAATGAATGGATGAAATGAATATCGGGAAAGAATACGTCCCTTCGATCCTTGTAACCATATGCCTATAAATAGAGCATATATTTGAGTAGAAGGATCGCATTTTATCCACAATGTCTTCTGAAGAGAATATAAAGAAGGCTGAAGTCGTCCCCGAAGCTACTGAAGGTGTTAAAGAACATCCACCTCCGCAGAAGAAGGAAATGGGCGAAAGCTCGTCTACTCCCAAGCCGCCGAAAGATATCCTGGACTTTCTGGTCGAACCAGGAGAAACCGAAGAAGAAGAAGCAATGAGGCTGGCTGCCTGTCAATTCTTGGTGCGGTCAGGAAAAGATGTACTCAATTCTTTTGCTGATTATGTATGTGGTCCTCGTCCCAAATATGAAAGGGATTACAGTGATCTTCCATGATGATGTACTCTTTTTCTTGAGGAATTTGTCTCAAATAAACTCCGTTTAAGGAAACTTTGTTTACGATATATCCTTCCCACTTTATATTTTTTTGCCTTTATTCATTGATCTTTTGACTCAGAAATCAGAAAGACTAAATATCATTTTCATAAATATGATATTGAGATAGAAAATTCAGAGGTAATATGGACATGATTTTCTGGATATCAAATTTGTTGAGAAAACGATACAAAGTAGAATACCTATCTCCACTGGGGATAATAGATATCAGAATGATTCTTCGGAAAGAACAATGAAACAGCTGGAGAATGATGGGAGGACAATCTTGATAGAAATATTAGACGTAGTACTTCTTCAAGAATTTGCCGTTGATGGGCATCATAGTGGCTTTACCATCTAGAGTAGTGAGTTGATAAGCCCCATTAGAAAAGATCTTATTGACAATGAATGGACCTTCCCATTTTGCATCAAACTTGCCCTTACTCATGTGTGTCATAGTCATCGGGCGTCTGACAGTAAGCACAAGTTCTCCTTTCTGAAATGTTCGAATTCTGACTTTCTTGTTAAAAGCCCTTGAAATTCTAGCTTGATAGAATTCAATATTCTGTTGAGCAGATAACCGCTTTTCATCCAGAGCCTCCAATTCTTGAAGTCGAAGACGATCATTATTTTCAGCAGTGAGTTCATTAGCGATTGCTATCCTTAAAGAAGGAATTTGAATCTCTAATGGGAGAACAGCCTCAGATCCGTACACCAGAGAGAAAGGTGTACACTTAGTAGCATTACGGACTGTAGTGCGATAAGCCCACAAGCATTTCCCGAGCTTGTCACTCCAATTACGTTTGTTAGTGGAGACAAACTTCTTTAGGAGTTTGATGATAGTCTTGTTGAAAGCTTCTGCTAATCCGTTAGCTGCGACTGAATCCAAATCCTCTTGTTGTGTTGACGTCATGAGATGTTGATTCTTCAATGTCAACTGGAAGTCCTAGAGTCAGGTTATTTTCAAGATAAAATAATTCTCGATTACGAACAACAATCATTTGTTGCCGTCTGATTGGGATAGCCAGCACCGCTGCAAGATTAGCAAGGGCATCAGCTTCTGTGTTACATGCTCGCCTAACATGTTCAATGAAGAATTTCTTAAATAATGAGGCCATAGATATGGCCGCTCTATAATAAGGAACCAGATCTTGATGGCGAACTTCATAAGTACCCCTGATCTGATTGACAATAAGTTTAGAGTCTCCATACGCCTCCAAATATTGAATATTCAGATGTTTAGCGAGTTGAAGACCAATAAGTAATGCGTTGTACTCAGCTACATTATTTGAACACGGTTGATCGAGAGAATAAGCTCTTTGGATGGCAAGACCTTCTGGCGATACAAGAACAATTCCAACTCCAGCGACAATATGGCCATTAGGACCAATTCTTGATGCTCCATCAAAAAATAGACGCCAAGTAGGATCTTCTTCAGCAATTTGATTTGAATCTAGGACTTCATCTGGGATTTCATCATAGAGTTTTGAATTTTCTGGAATTGAGTGAGCAGCCAGAAAATCAGCTAAAGCTTGTCCTTTGACTAATTTCTGAGGAATATAGTGCATGTCATACTGAGCAAGTAGGATTCCCCAGTTAGCCAATCGAGAATTCAAAACACTGGGTTTCTTCATCATGATCCGTATAGGATTGATCTTGGAGATGACATGAATAGTCTGGCCAATGATATAATGACGTGTCTTTTGGACAGCAAACATCAAGGCTAGACATTCTTTTTCAACCGGTGAATATCGAGGTTCAGCTCCGGTCATAGTGCGGCTGAGATAATAAATGGCTTGTTCATGGCCATTTTGATTCTTTTGAGCGAGTAATGCACCCAATGAATGACTCATTGCTCGAGTATAGAGGAGGAACGGTATTCCTGAGACGGGAGGTACCAATATTGGAGGGCTCATTAGATATTATTTTATATCATCGAATGCTTTCTGACATTCATCATTCCAGATAAAAGAGACACCTTTCTTCATAAGTTTGTTGAATGGTCTGCAGCGTCCTGATAAATTAGAGATGAATCTCCTGATATAAGCGATTCTTCCTTGAAATCCTCGTAGCTCTTTTAAGGTGCGTGGAGGACGCATCTCTTGGATGGCTTTGATCTTCTCGGGATCCACGTGTATACCTTTAGAGGTAATGACGAAGCCGAGAAATTTACCACTAGAGACGCCTAAGAAGGACTTAGTAGGGTTCATCTTTAATTGATGCTTACGCATTAGATCAAATATAATCTTCAAATCTTGGATATGATCCTCCTTTTGTCGACTTTTGACTGCAATATCATCAACATAGCATTCGACTGTTTTTCGCAAATGTTCACGAAATATAGTGCTCATAGCTCGTTGATAAGTTGCTCCTACATTCTTGAGACCGAATGGCATAACTGTATAACAGTATGTACCAATCGGCGTTCTGAAAGAAGTGTGCTTCTCATCCTCTGGAAACATTTTGATCTGATTGTACCCAGAATACCCGTCCATGAATGACATTCGTTCAAATCCACAGGTATTATCAACCATGACATCAGTGATTGGTAGAGGGAATTCGTCTTTAGGACATGCCGCATTGAGATCGCGAAAGTCTATGCATACTCTGATCTTGCCAGTCTTTTTAAGAACAGGAACAATATTAGCCACCCAATCGGGATGTTGTTCCTCTCTAATAAACCCAGAGGTAATGAGTTCATTGACTTCAGCTTCAATTGCATCCATGATGTCTGGACGAAATCGTCGCTGTTGTTGTTTGACCGGTTTAGCATTCGGCAAGATATTGAGCTTGTGAGTTGCAATTTGAGGATCAAGCCCTGGCATATCTTCATAACTCCAAGCAAAGACATCGATGTAATCACGAATGAGTTTAATCATGTCTTTCTTATCAGTTTCTGAAAGACTTTCACTGATGAATATTGGTTTAGGAGATCCCTCTTCACCAACATCTATTTGAACAAGTTTATCTTCAGTCGGAGGTTCTTTTTGCTCGAAACGGAACTCCCATTGATTATCTAATCTTTGGGCCCACTGTTCTGATTTAGGTGAGATTTCAAACTCTTCTTCGTCTTTATCACTTTCTTCAGAATGGTCAATGGAAACCATATTGGAAGACAGAAGGTTGCAATAGAAGTCACTGATACTCGTATCGGAATCCCAAGAAGTGGTATTAGAAGAATCAGATCTCTTATCTTCATCAGACTCGGGATCTTCATGGATAATATTGATGAAAGGAGTAGGAACAGTATAACCCAATCCGCATTTCGTCCTTCCATATTTCAAAGGAGGAATCCGGACAGGTATTTTTCTTCCTTTTCTATTATTGAGGCCAGTCCTGAAGTCATAGCCCATATTTTTGATGATGTCTCTAGATTGCTGACTATAACGACGTAGTTGTAATCTTCCAGTATCATCATTTTTGTCATCATCTTCAAGATCAGAAGGATTTTGAGGCCCTTTGTAGAAGAATATTGGAATGTCTCCTGGCTTTCTGCTGGGAACTAGAAAGTATCAAGATTGTACAGGTTCTAGAGATACAACTGTATGAACAGTCTGTACAACTCCTATGGTTATTGTGTTCAAGTCATCTAACAGATGTAAATAACTATGAACATAATTACACACATCAACGTACTGCAAAGGTGGAGACTTTTCATTAAATATAAAAGCAGCAATATTTACATTGGGAGAAGGCTGAGCCTTAGAGATTTTAGCTAAGTCAATGACTAAAGGGGGAGAAGAAGAAGAAGCTTTGTTTCGATTAAGATCGATAACAAATGGCTCAGAAGAGGTGAGCTCCCTTGAAGTTTGAGTAGGAAGAGTAGTCCGCCCTCCAACTGGAATTAGCAGAGTATCTTGTGAAGGTACAGGAACTGTAGTACGCCCACTGACAGGAATGATCAGTGTATTTTGAGTAGATGACTGAGGTAACGGAGAGATCCGTCCACTCACTGGAATGATGAAAGAATCTTCTCCAGAGGGTTTAGGAGATTGTTGCTGAGTAGTTCGACCTTTAACAGGGATTATTAAAGTCTCACTTTATGCATCTTCTTTCTCCATAGCTTGTATGATCCTTGTATATTCTTCTTTGTACATTCGGGAATCGTTGAAATAAGCTTCAACCCCATGGAAGGGATTTATATCAGCAACTTCTTTTTGTACTCTTCCATTATTATCAATGTATTTAAAACATTGATGAAGAGTAGAGGGAACCACATTATTTTCATGAAGAAAGGGCCTCCCCAGAAGAAGATTATAGGATCCCGCGATCTCGATCACATAGAAAGTGACTTTAGATCTGAAATCGCCTATCTGAAGCTTCAGATGAATCTTTCCCAAAGGCTCACTTCGGCTTTGATTGAATCCCAAGATAGTAGTAACCGTCTTGGAGAGCTTGTGAAGAGGGATTTTTAGTTCATCCAACAAACTCTTTGGCATTATGCTTATAGCAGACCCTGGGTCAATGAGGATACGATCTATCTTCATCGTATCAATATAACCAGTGTAGTAGAGAGGTCGGTCATGTCGATTATCCTCCAGTAACATATCGTCTTGTGTAAAGGTGATATTTGGGATAATCTCCAGTACACTGTTGCAATGTAAGCAAGTGGCAGGTTTCGCATCCGGCTTCTTCAATTGTGCAAGACAAGAGTCAGCTTGTAGAAGTGCTTCACTTAACGTCTCCCGAGTCTCTTTGGAAAGACGTAGAAGTTCAAAAAGGGACATTCTAGCTGGAGTATTAGCAAGTTGAGCCAAAATGTCGAAGTTGTAAGGCTTCTGAAGTCCAAGAGCAGAAGACTTCTTGATTGGCTTATCAAACCGAGCCTGTTGTTTGCCTTTCTCCAGAGCCGTAGGCTTGGGAGGAACAGGTTCAGTAGATGATTCTTCTTCAGGAGGAACGTTAGGAACATCTTTAGCATCTGAAGGGATATCAGTAGGATCTTCAGGATTTTTAGTATAATCCTTTAGGTAAGGTTTCCCCGTTCGAGTAGCACTAACAAGTGCTTCTTCTTTGTCTTTTGGCTCTGTGTCAGAGGTAGACCCAATAGAAGTCATATGACATGACTTGATCTTTCCAGCCTTCTTGGATTTTTGAGAAGAAATCTTTTGAGGAGAAGGCGATTCAAAATCTGCCACTAGATCAGGATAGATCCACATGATTTCCCCTGTTTCCAAAGTGATTGGCACTAATCCTTCAGACTGTGGAGGAGGAAGATTCACTATGTCAAGAGTTGCCTTGGGAATAGGAACAATCCCACTTTCAAGGAGTTGAGGAGGGAAATTTCCAAATTGCATAGAGACGACGTTGGAGGTGAAGGTCTTCTCTTTTGGAGTAAGAGAGATAGCTCCAGATTTAATCATTTCTTGGATCTTTCCTTTCAATACATAACATGTACGAATTGTGTGACCCAGTATTCTGTGATATGGACAGTATTTAGGATGATCTGTCTTACCAGCTTCATCAGGTTTCTTGATCTCTGGTAATTGTATTTTATTACCTTTCAGCAGACATTCAAAGATACCAAGGACATCGTCGTCATCAAAAGAATATTCTTCTCTGGGGCGAGGTGTTCTTGATTGTTGAGTTGTAGAGGCAGGAGTTTGAACATTTGATGCATCTTTGCTCTGAAGATTAACTTCAAGAGTTTCTTTTCCTTTGCGAGCATTATTTTTATTGTTAGCACCTTGTCCTGTTTCTTTAGGAGTCATCTGCACTCCTAAACCTTTGAAGGTTTCAGCACTGATTTCTGCAGCTTTGGCACTGACTATGAAGGAAGGCCAATCTTGAAATTGAGTGGACCCTGTCCACATACTGATGATTGGCAACAAGTTTGATTTGCACGTGTCAATGGTGACAGCATCAGGAGTTCCAAGAGGCATCTTCAGAGCTTCTCTTCGAAACCGTTCAATATATTCCTCTGTAGATTCATTATTTTTCTGCTTGATTCTAATAAGAGCAGACATAGTCATGTCATTAAGCCCTTCATAGAACCTTTCAAGAAACATCTGTTTGAAACCAGCGAATGAAGTAATACTCCCATCTGGGAGACTTCTATACCATTCATAAGCCGTTCCCTTGAGACATCCAATAAATACCCGAGTAAGGAGGGCATCTCTTGGTTGTAGTTGATCAGTCATCACTTCAAAGTGATTGATAAACTGACTTGGAGAAGTGGTTCCATCATAGAATGAGATAGTAGGAGGCTTGTATTTAGGAGGATATGATACTTGCTTCCATTCTATCGGATAAGGCTGCTTGATGCCTAACCTTTGTAAACCATCCTTCTGTTTGAATGCCTCGAATTGAGTTTTGAGATTCTTCAATTCTTCAGAGACAACTCCCGAAGATTGTGGAGTTGTGGCTTGTAGAGAATAGTTGGGAGGAAGAACAGCATTGTAAGCACTACCCCCAGCTCCAGAGAGACTAGGATTTGGTTGAGCTGGTCCAGGAGTATTGGATTGTACTGCTGGAGGAACTTGTACTGGACTTATATCAGTATCAACTGGTATGGCATCTGATACAGTCTGTCGATTTTGCAACTGAGCTGTCATGAGTTCATACATCGACTTCATTGTGTCAGTCATAGACTTCATTTGCTGTTCCAAAGAAGCAATTCTTTGATCTTGAGGAGTCAAGGAAGAAGAAGGTTCATCAGTATTCCCATCAACCATGTAAGTCGTGACTGTATGAGGGATTATTGATGAACTAGTAGATGTTGTATACTCTGAATCATTGCTTCGTGTATCAAAGTCAACTATAGGAGAATTACCCCCAGTAGGAAGAGGTGGGAAGTTAGATTCTCCAAGAAATTCAGAATCAATTTCAGGGATCAAATTTCTTTGACTAGAAGCCAGGACTCTTGCTCTGGTGTTCCTATATACTCCATCTGGACTATCAACTCTACCCCCGGTGTCCCGAGAAGTCATGTTGACAGAGGCAAACAAAGGCTCATCTTCATCAGGCATAGGTTCATACTGAATCCTATTGAAGACAGACCGTCGTTTATTTTGATATCTGCATTGCATTGTGACTCTTGGCTGGAAGTCACATTCATGATCACCATGGTCTTGAACTGTTGATTCACATCTGCACTGAATTATGACTCTTGGATAGAAGTCACATTCAGCATGTTCCTTTGATATAGAATTACTCCTTCTCTTCTGTTGAAGATATTCCCGTAAATCTGTTTGTGAAGATTGAGGAGTATACTTCCTGTTCTTGGGTCTTGATGGCTCTTGATTATACAAAGAGTGATTAATGTGAGCCACATAATTTCTTGCATACTCTGCATCTGGATCTTTTATCTTTATATCCAATTGGTATGGTTTCTTAACACCAGAAGTGCTGAGTTTTGTTCTTAAATCAGTGGAAGGTAACACATTAATTTTGGAAACATAGAGTTTTCCTTCCATTGATCTGGACATTTGCAGAGAAGGAAGAGTTGAACCACTCCTTTGATTAGGAGTTGGTAACAGACCCTCTTTAAGGGACAGATTCTGTGCCCAATTTGAAGAAATCAAAGAAGAAGACATTAAGGAATGTTTCTTCTTAGACTCATTCAGATTTTGAGACATAGAATGTCCAGAAGGAAGAGTAGTCAAAAGACCATCTCCTTTCCTTTGACTAACAAAAGTATCAGTCAAAGCTGTTCCTGAAGTAAAAACTACAGGAGCAGAAGAAACAACTAAAGAGTTATTCCTTTTCGAAGGGACTTTGTGTGGAAGACCACCCCCAGTTCTAGTAGAACTCGGTGAAGAAGAAGCGATAACTAAGGAGCTATTCTTCTCTGATGAAATACACGCTGAAACAGATTTGGCTAAAGAACCAGAGCTGTTAGCGTGACTTTTGATTTTAGAATTACACGCTAGAATAGATTTGGCTAAGGAGCCAGTACTGTCAGCGTGACTTTTGAATATGGAATTGCACACTGGAATAGATTTGGCTAAAGAGCCAGTAGTGTCAGCGTGACTTTTAGAGTTGAATTTGCACACTGGAACAGATTTGGCTAAGGTGCCAATACTGTCAGCGTGATTTTTAGAGTTGAATTTGCACGCTGGAACAGATTCGGCTAAGGAGCCAGTACTGTCAGCGTGATTTTTAGAGTTGAATTTACACGCTGGAACAGATTCGGCTAAGGAGCCAGTACTGTCAGCGTGACTTTTAGTTACTGTCATCTTCGAGCGCACAAGAGTGTGCGTGCTTGCAGTGGAGTTCTTGCCAGTGTTAGGAGTAGACACTGTGGCAGAGACTTCACCATTGACTGCCAACTGATTCTTTGGGACATAGACAGAGTGTCCCTTCGACTTGGCAGTGATGATGGAGGCTGGAGTGGGCTTGCCACCCTTAGCCCGCTGCATTTCTTCATAGGCGAGTTGATCGAATTTGATCGTCATCACCTTCTTCGTCGAGCCGATTGACGAAGTGTCGCATTGAGTTGTTACCATCTCAGAAGAGGAGATGGTTTTCCCCAGCAGAGTCGCCAATTTGTTTTCCATAAAGAAATTCTCTTTATTTGTTGTACTTCTGGGAAAATTACAACTGTAGGAATCCGATCTAGAAGACGATCGCTTTATCCCTTGGACTATGCGAAGAAGAAAAGCTCTCAAAATTTTGACAGTAGATATCAATGTATCTGTACAATGAATGAGAAAAAGAACTCTATTTATAGAGTCAAAAATAATAACTAAAAAGATAACTACCTCACCACTGGTGCACTTGAAAAAGTCACGCAGACTCTAAATACACGCAGGATTAGTGAGTAGTTACTGGACGTGGCCCGTAACTGTTGGACACATGGCATCAGTGCATGGGTCGTATGCAAGTTACTGGGCGCGCGAGAGAGAGATCGGTGGCATGGCTGCCACGTACTCCAGTTGAAATGAAATCCATGCTGACTTGCTGAAGGCAAAAATTTACGCAGATTCGTTGACGCAGACTCGTTGAAGGCGAAATCCACGCAAGCTTTGAAGAAGAATACTTCAGAATTCACGCAGGCTTTGAGAAGAATAACTCAAAAGTCACGCAATGTTTTGAGGAAGGAGAAGGTTCAGAATCCACGCAAACCGCCAGCTGTCTTGATTTGGCACGCTTCGTCTGACACAAAATCTCTACATTGATTATATTATCAGCCGCATTAAATGAAGATAAGACCCAAAGTCACGCCAACTTGGTGAAGAGTGAGTCTTGCTAAGGAAGATTTCGAAAATCACGCAAAAGACGGCTGTGATCTCTCGAGTTCTGTGCATACGTGGCATATGAGAAGACGTTTCTCGACTGTTGTGTTGTCAGTCATTATGATTCTGACGTATGGCTGAGCTGTCTCTGCGTGACTTCTAAAGGAGATGGCCAGGCAGAACTTAGCGTATCTTTTGTGCTGCTTCTCGGATCACTCTGCGTGACTTGTTCTGATCAACTCAGCGTGACTGTCATTTTTGAGGCCTACAGGTAGTTACCCTTGTGTATACAACCATCATAGCCATGGAGATACCCTATATCTCTCTACCAATTACGAGCTTTCGTCTTTCTAGTCGGTGTAAGACAAAAGCAATAAGGAGTTCAGGAAATATGTCATCGAAAACAATTACGTGATTCAAGGGCGAATGTAAAATTCAAGAGAAATTGTCAAAGCAGTCGCAGATGAGATCCTAGAGACATCTACATCTCAATCCACGTAGGGTAATTAGATGAAGAGCGAACCAAATGCATCATGGTTGATCAGACCGTAATACAATGATTCTGGTTAGACAATATGTTAGCGGGCATCCCCAATAAACATATGTCTTGAATCAAGCTCGATAAAAGAGTAAGCTTACAAAAACTAGGCTGTAATAGCAGCATTGGTCAAGAGAGTCAAAATATAAATAGGCGAGATTTTTGGAAAGGAGGCACAAGTAGTTCGAGTTTTGTGAGAATCAAAATCTAACTCGAGATTCGTACACGATTAACAGAATCAGAAATTATAAACTAACTCCTTACAGCAAAAGAGAATTTAAAATAGGCAATTCTAACTCATGATGTAAGATTTATATCTAATAAAGCAAAAGAAAAATTGAACAGTTTATCAAAATTAACGCATTAATTCTAGGCAAGCCTAACATACCAAGCAAATAGTATATCCACATTGGATCACCTTGTCATATCAAAGGTAATAGTGTACCTATAGGGATCTAGCAAGCTATCTAAATTGCATGGCCTATCTAATAACCTTAACTACCCAACGGTCAATTTGAACAAGGGACTCCTAGTCCTAGTTATTCTCCTAAATTATTTTAATTCTAATTGTGAATGAGCATTTCCTGGGCGCAGGCTCGCAATGGTACGACTAACTTAAGTACCATCACGAGTTCACAATCTTTTGCGAAAATAGACCTGCATGGGCCACCACAAAAACTTGTCATGACCCGCACCCGCTTTTTGGATACGAGACGTGTCCAAGCCAGCCTACGCCGCAGAGTCGACGGTAGAACGCTGTCAAGCCCGCAAGAAATAAATGCTCAAAATATAACATTTGTTACTCATTCACATTTCTAAATTTTGTTACAACATTTACAAGATTTATATTTAAAGAAAAATACAAAGTTCTCACAATTAATGAAAATGACAACTAGTTCCACTATCTAGGTCGGCCTCAGCATACCCATGTCTTCCCAGTGCTAAGAGTGATCGTGGCTAAACCTGAAAAATATTGGTTTCCAGTCAGGAATGGAACAAGTACACAAACCGATGGCAATACAAAAACACAATAGAATTAACAAGACATAAAAATAACATATGAGATATAAAAACTGGAAAGAAACTGATGACATGGCACGGTAGAGAATAAAAGGAAAAAATAAAAGACATCTACCTAGGTGGTGTGAAATATCCTTTTCGATATGTGAACGGCTAGGGGGTAAATTCGGCACCTGCACGTGTCGTGTGCAGATGCTATTATTCAAGAATAGACTCATGGGATAGTTCTGGGTAGTTCACATGTCTACTAAGATACTTTCCTTCCCGACTACTCCGTGTGACGAATGTGTGTATAAGCAGCAAGATATATGTATAGACATGAAATAAAAAGACTACTATGAATCGAAAGCAATCAGAAAGTGCACTTGCCTGAGGTCCTTAGCTGGTGAAACCAATAATAATATACCACTCAATGAGCCACAATCAGTCAACACATGCAGAAGTCTCCAGATGCTGAAATAAATATTACCAACCTTCTCAGAATAGTCAAATTAGCTAGGATTGCCTGTCCTTAAGTCCAATTCTGGACACAGGGGCAAAACGATAATTTCGGGCAAAAACGATGTCCGTCGTTGGACCCGCTTTGCACCGAAAAGCGTGCCAGAATTAACGATCTCTAAAGTCGTCAAACTATATGTCAACAGGTCCGGTTTTTCGATATGAACCCAACCGTATGTCCAAAGTTGGATTTCGGCGGGCCATGCACAAAATTGCCCGTTGAGTCGGACCGTGGGGCCCGCAAAAGGCGTTCCGATTCAACTGTCTCAGAATCGGACCAAACTTGGCATGCAGGACCAGAAAAATGATACGGTCCTGTTGGCACAAGTTTTGTCTCGATCTGACGAGCGTGCACAAAGTAATTGGAAAACTTGCACAGAGGCGCCGATACGGTAAATTTTGACGGATACGCCTCAAATTCGTTGCGCACACGCGACCAATTTGAATTCCGCCAAAGTCCACACGACCACGAAGCCGTTATGCACCTTTCGATGCCTTCGGTTCGCGACCACGTCGTCCAGATTGGTGGGACGCACGTCGTGTGGATGAATTTTTGAGTTTTTTAAATATTTTAAAAATAATTTTTCGGTAAACTTCGAAATTGAATAACTCTTCATCCTCTTAATGAAATCTGATTCTACAAGAAGATTTACGAGACCCTATAGGTTATCTAAAACATTGTTCAGCAAGTTGACCAAAAGGGTCGCTGGATCGATCGGAATCGATCTACCAACATGGGTTCATGGACTGTTTCGTGTCCTATTTTTTGAACAGGTTTTCGATGAAATTTTCATCGAATTTCTGGGCAACAGATTCGTTTACGGCAAAGTCTATCTACTGGGATATAACTCGGTTAGATTGGCTTCGTACCTGCGAAATCCGTTCGTGAAACGAACGCTCGGTTTGACGAGAAACATTGCGCGAAGTTAGGCGCATGGCTGCTGTTGTCGCCCTGTTCTCGCACACGTGCTACGGCCGTCCGGCTTGCCGTCGGCGACGTGCGGCGGCACGCGCGCAGGGGGCGCACGGTCGAGGTCCCTGGCGCACAGGTGTGGAGGGTGGCGCTGTGAACTTTAGGGTTTTGTGTTCTCGATCACTCGTATATGAAGCCGCGGGGGGAGGGGATGTTCGGTTACTAACGCTCGGGTTCAATGGGCCGAGCTGCTGTTTGGTTCTTCTTTTTATTACTTTTTGTTTTTTTCTTTTTCTTTTACTAATTCTTTTGCATTAAAAATTAACTAAGTTTATATATATATATATATATATATATATATATATATATATATATATATATATATATATATATATATATATATATATATATATATTATATATACAATTATATGTATACACATATTTATTTATATTTATACACCTACATACCTTTATTTATATACATTTATACATACATATACGCACAAATTTATATACTTACCACATATACGTATATATTATATATACCCATTTATATATACGTATATTTATATATATATGCCATATACGCCTATATATATTTATATATATGCATATATATAATGTATATTCATATATTCATACACATATATTATATATATAAATATATTTATATATACACATACGCATATATATATATATATATATATATATATATATATATATATATATATATATATATATATATATATATATATATATTATATATAAAATATATATATATATATATATATATATATATATATATTATATATATACACATGTACCTATATTTAATATATTTATATATACACACATATACGTAATATATTTATTTATACAAACAAATACACACGTTTATATGGTATATTTATTTATACAATTTATTCGCGTAAACAAAAAATTACAATAATAACCATATAATAATATTAGTACCAACGACCCACTAGAATAACCAAAAGAGTCTTGGTGAATATATTTAGCCCTAGAAAATTGTACCAATATTCTAAAATCCTATTTAAATATTAATAATACTATTTTGTACAAATAACCAAATATTTTAGACAATATCATTAAGTCCACCCAGAAAGCTAGGAAATATTTGTACGTACCTAAAAGTATGTCTACATAGGCTTAGCCTTGGTTTGGGTCCAATCTGGACTATTTTGGTACAATCTGGTTTTCCTAAAACTCAATAATTTAATTAATAAATAAATAAATCTTTGGTAAATGTTAGGTCGCAACTTGGCCTGGTTTTCCTAGTTAGGACACACTGATGGACAGGTCTTCCCTACCAGGGCTAATACATTGGTCAAAGCACGCCACTGCACTATCCTTGCCACGATTTCTAATCACCTTGTACTCCAATTCCTAACCATAGCTAAAATTATCTACCGTAATAATAAACTAAATAATTATTTATAATAATCTAAAATCACCATTTAAATAAAATAAAAATATTTTAAAATTTCTGGGAAGGGAAGCTACACCGTGATACGACGATGGATTTTAAGTGCATAGAGCTGCCCTACCATTATCTGATGGGGTGGCTGTTGATGCACTGCCGGTCTTTGATGAGGCCTGGAGCAGAAGACGGCGTCACGGCTGATGATGCTTTCATTTTCCAATATCACCATCAGCCCTGGGAGTGCAGCACTATGCCAGCCTGTAGGAGGGCGCTGGCGAGAGTGGACGGATATGACTTTTTTGTGTCTGTTCCTCGTTTTACCGATGAAGAAGTGAGGAGCGTACATATTGATGGTATCGGACCACCTCATCTCTTGCCTGAGAAGATGCTCCTTTGGTTGCGTAATATCCGTCCAGCGCACCTAGTATACCGTAACCGCAACAATATCTACCTGGAGCCCTACTTGCCCAGCAGGTTCTCGCGCCAGTTCGGGTATAGCCAGCTATTCCTTGACAGTCCCAGCTCTTGCCTGGGCTTTGTAGGTAGTGTCCTCGACGGTATCAGGGCCTGGCATTAATGACACGGTTCATACCCGAACCAGTTTCTCGGTTCCTGATGCTGAGGCACTAGGGAAGATTTTGTATATGGCGGCCCTATACCATGTTATGGCGAGCAAGCCTCCCATTAATTTTGACCCGAGTACCAGCTTCATTGTGGGTACTGGCTTGGCGGAGAAGCCCAAGGGGTCTAAGACGAGGAAGAGGAGGGCGAACACGGTTCTTGTGCCTGACTCGCAGTCCACCAATACGGACGAAGAGAATGATGAGCATGATGCCGATAACTCTCTTTCTCCTACAGAAGAGATGGTAGCGGATCAGCCGCCTGTTATGCCAGATGAGGTGGTGGCAGATCAGCCGCCTGTTGCGCCTGGCCTTTCACACAAGCGAGGCAGGCGTGAGTCTATTGGTGGCGTAACCTTCTCCGTGAAGCGGGCTGCGGTAAGACACCGCGGGCTGCTCATTAAGGAGAGAGACGAAGGTGATGACGCCATTTTGGAGGTGAATTAAATTGTGACCAACTCCTTCTTTAGCTCTTTCTCTTCCTGAACTATGATCTAATCATTTTTCTTTTCTCTACAGGCGTCAGAAGAGTCGGACTCTCGAGAACCGGCCGCTATTTCTGAAGTCAATCCGGTCCTGACCAATTTGATTAGTGACATGTGTGCCGAGATTATTTCTGCCGGGGTTCTCTCGGCGGCGGCTGAGGGATCTCACGTTACTGAGGTCTCGACCCAGGGTGACGGGGGCTCCGCTGAACCTGTCTCCGAGACTGCTGAATTTTAACAGGGTGATACTGATCCAGTCGTATCTCCTTCCGGGACGGCTGGGGCAGAGGAACCAGTTGAATTCGGCTTGGAGGTTGCTTGTGGGGGGACTACGGTGGCTGTGAGCGAACCTCAGCCTCCACAACCCTCCCCTGGTAAGATAAGCCAAATCTTGACTAGTGAGGAGGCTCATTTGCTCTATCATCACATCCTTTGGGTTAGGCTGATTGATGGTTGCTCTGGACATACATGTCCTGCCTCTTCACTGCCAATGACGGACATTGTCAGGGTAGGCTCTGCCAGCGGGAATCTGGTGGAAGGGAGTGTGCCCCCTCCCCTTCCGACTTATATTGAGGGGCCTCCCGCTGGATCGAGTTCGGAAGATCAGATGGCAGCACAGTCGGGGCAGGAAGCAATGGTCCCTGCGTCCTCTTCTGCTCATATGGCTTTGGGGGTCGACCTTTCTGCCTTGCCGAGTATCCACGTTCTTCGGGCTGCGGAGGAGGAGTTAGTTGCTATCCACGCGTCTTTTCGCTCGAAATTTGTTTCCCTGGTGGAAGGGGGTGGCAAGTTCTGGCACGTCTCCTTCGACACTGTCAGCTATACTTTCTTTGACGTCCTCTACGGAAGGTCTGGATGAGGCGTCACAGGATGTGATTGACAGTTTCCACCGCCACTTGAAGAGAGGGGTCGAAGCTGCTGTGGAGCGGGGGACTCCCTTTGTCTTGGCCCGACAATACGCCCGAGGCCAAATTGACATTCTTAAAACCCTCCCTGGTGGGGCAGGGATAGTTGCGCTTCTGGAGCCCAAATTGTTAGAGGCTGATCAGCTCGTGGCCCAGTTTGAAGTGCTGCGGCAAGCTGATCTGTCTGCAGCCTTAGCTCAAGAGCGTGACTTCCTTACCACTGTCCTGGAGAAGGTAAGGGTTGCACGAGATACGTCTAAGCCGGTTATAATGAAGGACCTCGGCGACCTATCTCTCCAGTATGACCAGCTGAGCCGCAGGAGCGAGGATTGCATGGCTCGGAAAGCGGCCGCCTCTCGCGGAATAATTGATACAAGGGAGCAGATCTTCGAGCTCCAGAGGAAGCTGGCTTTCTTGGAATCTGAGCTCGAAGCTTCCCGTGCGGATAAAGAGCTGATCGTTCAGGAGGCCGAAAAGGTCACCCGAGCTTCTGCTAGCCTGGAGCGTGCTCTGAAGAAGCTTGAGGATGGCTGGCGGGCTCATGCGCATCTAGAGGATACGGAGCGGCTGACTCAGGAAGCCGAGCGCCGGGCCAAGCAGGGGTTTGAGCGGTCAACTGTCTTGCTGAGGGACCGTCTCATGGAATTATGTATCGCCGAGCCATAGTCGGCCTTTTCCTTCTTTTGTTTATGTTCTTTTCCTTTTTTGAGAGGGACGTGGTCCCAGAACATATAGTACTTTTGACTTTCAAATAAAAGAGTATGTTTTATTTTACCCTTCATTTGTATTGCTTATTGCGTTTGTGGTGTTGTGGAATTTGCCCCACTGGGGGACTGTTTGTGGACTTGGTACCCTTGGTATACCTTGGTTTTAGGTACGGATAACAAGTTGGATGGGGATACTTAGAACAATTCCACAGTAAGGTGGCCATGGAAGTTCCTGGTATCGGAAGAAAGAATGCCATGGAGCAGCTGGGCTCCCGGGGCATGATAGAAAATGAGGTGCATGTACTAGAAAACTTAGTACAGCATTTGTGGTCAACAGAGGACATTTGTGGGCCTATTATCCTTGGCGTACTCCGGTTTTGGGTACAGATAATAAGTCGAGAGGAAACCGACATACTTACTCAGAGGTAATGAGGACGTGGTAAATATGAGGGTTTTTTTTCAATGGAGCCTTCCTACTCAGAGGTAATGAGGACGTGGCAGGAGTGGGCTCCATGAAGGGTACATAGAACAACTCAGAGGTAATGAGGACGTGGAAGTTCTACGTGAGGGGTGGTTTATTTTTTATGGAAGTGAAACAACTCAGAGGTAACATCGACGTGGTTGTTTTGGAAAATTTGTGGATCCGTTACCCTTTTTATGCACTGAAAGTGCGGGTATTGGATCATGAAGAGGGAGCTCTTTTTAGTAAGAAAGTTCAGAGGTATGATCATACATGACTTACTACCTAAAAGATGCGATATAGATTCATCTGGAGTGACCAGAGTGTAAGTTCAGCAGTACCTGCGGGTACATAACTCAACAATCTGGGAGATTTAGAGTCAGAATGTAAGTTCAGCGGTACCAGAGGGTGCATAACTCAACAATCTGGAAGATTTGGAGTCAGAATGTAAGTTCAGCGGTACCAGAGGGTACATAACTCAACACTCTAGGATATTTGAAGGATGTCGTTTCCAACATAATACTTCTTCAGGAACTTGCCGTTGATAGACAACATGAGCAAGTCTCCGTTTTGTTTTGCGAGGCGGTAAGCTCCATTGGAGAATACAGCCTCGATGATGAACGGGCCTTCCCACTTTGGTTGGAACTTGCCGGCAATTTTGTGTGTCATAACCATCGGTCTCCGAACTGCCAAAACGAGATCGCCCACTTGGAATGTTCTGAGTTTAACCTTCTTATTGAAAGCCCTGATATACGTGCTTGGTACAGCTCGATTCGTTGTTGAGCTAACAGGCGCTTCTCATCTAGGGCCTCCAACTCTTGTAGTCGGCGATGGTGATTATCATCTGTCGTCAATCGATAGGTGAGGACGACGCAGAGTGAGGGGATTTGAGTCTCTAGTGGAAGAACTGCCTCACTCCCATATACCAGAGAGAATGGTGTGTTTCCGGTGGCCGTCCGTACTGCAGTACGGTACGCCCATAAGCATTCGCCGAGCTTTTCATTCCAGTCACATTTGTTTGATGACACGAACTTCTTGAGAAGCTTGATGATTGTTTTGTTGAACGCTTCAGCCAGACCATTAGCCGCCAGGTTGTACGGTGTTGAAGCAATATTCTGGATTCGGTGTTTGTCGCAAAACCGATAGAAGGCGTGGCTTACGAACTGCGGTGCTTCGTATAATTTCGGGCCAGGCTGATGGGCTCCACAGATGCCATCATGAGCTTCACGCACGGCTTCTTTGGCTTCTGTATTTGACAGACATCAAAGCAGTAATCCATCGTATGATCGCCGATACAGCATTTTCGTCTCTGTATCGTAAAATAATCTGAGGGAACGTCTTCTGATAGAAGTGGCTTCTTTTGGATTCTTCGGCAAGATATCGTAGACTATAAAGTCAATGAATGGCTGTCTCCAGTCTGGTGCTTCGTCAACAGTCAGAGCGGAGTAACTCTCAACACATTGAACATTGTCCTTGGGACAGACGAATTCACGGCCTATTATGTCAACCAAGTGGTGAGCATGATTCAGAACTGCTAAGGAAGCGGCAAGGCCTGCTAGGGCATCGGCTTCAATGTTCCGGAGCCTGGAAACATGTTCTATGAAGAACCCTTCCAAAGACGAGATGATGTCAATCGCTCTTTGGTGATAGGGGATCATGTCTTCATGACGAACTTCGTATGAGCCCCGGATCTGGTTAACGATTAGCTGCAAATCGCCGTATGCTTCATGATACTCTACCCCCAGCTCCTTCGCAAGTCGGAGGTCAATGACCAAAGCATTGTACTCGGCCACATTGTTTGAACAGGGCTCCGTGAGGGAATAAGCCCGATTGATCACCAGTCCGGAGGAAGAAATCAGCACCACTCTGACTCCAGCGACGATGTTGCCCTTGGGCCCAGTTCTAGAAGCGCCGTCGAAGAACATTCGCCATACGGTATCATAGGAGGCCACATTTGAATTGGCGACCTCATCGAGAATATCTTCGTCTATTCTGGTTGACTCCGAACCTGGATGAGCTGCTAAAAAGTCTGCCAAAGCTTGACCTTTAACAGCCTTCTGCGGAACGAAGATCATGTGGTAGGGAGACAATAATATCGCCCAGGTAGCGAGACGAGAGATGAGTACACCTGGCTTAGTCATGAGGACCCTGAGGGGGTTGACTCTTGATACGACATAGATGGTTTGTCCCGTGACGTAGCGTCGCGTCTTCTGAATGGCGAACACCAGAGCAAGGCACTCTTTCTCCACGGCAGTGTATCAATGTTCCGGCCCCATCATCATTCGGCTGAGGTAATATATAGCCTACTCGTGGCCTGCATCATTGTTTTGTGCTAGTAAAGCACCGAGAGAATGCTCCATTGCTCGTACATAGAGCAGGAATTGTTTTCTAGCAACCGGGGCCACCAGGACTGGAGGGTTCGACAGATATTCTTTGATGCTGTCAAAGGTGCGCTGACATTCTTCATCCCATACGAATGAAACGCCCTTCTTCATGAGGTGGGTGAATGGTTGACATCGTCCGGAGAGGTTAGAGATAAACCTCCTGATGTAAGCTAGCCTCCCTTGAAGACCTCTGAGTTCACGAAGATTTCTTGGAGGACCCATCTCCATGATTGCCTTTGTCTTTTCGGGGTCTATGTGGATACCCTGGGAAGTAATGATAAAACCCAAGAACTTCCCGCTGGATACGCCCAAGAAGGATTTTGTGGGATTCATCTTCAAATTGTGCGCTCGCATCAGGTCGAACACTGTCCTAAGATCATGCAGATGATCTTTCTTAGAGCGGCTCTTGACGGCGATGTCATCAACGTAGTATTCCACTGTCTTGCACAAGTGGTCTCTAAAGATAATGCTCATAGCTCTTTGATAGATGGCGCCAGCATTCTTTAAACCGAAAGGCATGACTGTGTAGCAATATGTGCCAATTGGTGTTCGGAATGATGTATGCTTTTCGTCATCAAGGAACATCTTGATTTGGTTGTACCCCAAGAAACCATCCATGAATGACATACGCTCGAAGCTGCAGGTGTTGTCAATCATGATGTCTGTGATAGGGAGGGGGAACTCATCCTTAGGACACGCCTCATTCAGATTGTGAAAGTTGATGCAGATTCGAATCTTTCCATTCTTCTTGAGGACTGGTACTATGTTGGCGACCCAGTCTGGATGTTGTTCCTCGCGGATGAAGCCGCTGGCTATCAGTTTGTTGACCTCAGCTTCAATGGCATTCATGATGTCGGGGCGGAACCGTCGTTGCTGTTGCTTGACCGGTTTTGCGTCCGGACGGATGTTGAGTTTGTGAAGTGTAACCTCGGGGTTCAGTCCTGGCATGTCTTCGTAGCTCCAGGCGAACACGTCGATGTATTCTCTGACGAGTTGTAGTAGCGATTCCTGCTCTTCGTCTGTCAGACTTTTGCTGACGAAGATGGGCTTTGGAGAAGACTCATCACCAAGATCGACTTGCACAACCCCATCTTCGGTGGGAGGCTCTCTTTGTTTGAACCGCTTCTCCCATTGCGCATCTAGCTGTTGTACCACGGCTCTAACTCAAGAAGTTCTGGAATGTCTTCATCTTCTTCGTAGGCGTCGGCCAATGCCATATTAACGGACAAGACTTGCCTGAATACGTCCCCGATGCTGACATCCGAATCGAAAGTGGATGATCCGGTTGAATGTGAATGTCAGTCGCATTCCTCGTCTGAGCTTTCAGGGATCGTTGCCGGTGTAACATGACCTAGCCCACATCTGGTTTTGTTGTAATAATCTCGTGGTTTCCCAGCCGGGACCGGCAATTGTAAGGGTAACCGCCATCCAGTGCCGTAGTTCAAACCTGGTGTAGTTTCCAGATCATACCCCTGTTTTTGCATGAGTGTCACGACCCGCACCCTAGAGTAAGGGCACGAGACGTGGGTACGTCCAGCCTACGCCGCAGTATCGACGGTAGAACGCTGTCCTAGGTCACAACATCTAACAGTTAAGGTAATACACAGTTATACTCCCCGAATGGGGTGACATAACAGAATATAACTCAATCACAACTAAGGTAGAACAGGAATGAGATAGAAAGATAAAGATAGATAATATCCAGAAATGTAACATCACAGAGATACAAATTCAGAATTCTAAGTGACTAAAATAAATACATATCTCAGAAAATCCCAGAATCTAAATACAGTGATCCAGAAAGTAAAGACAATCCTAATCTAGGAAGTACCATCAACTGCTATCAGGTCCAAGTCACTAGTGATGTCTAATGCTGCACCAAGAGGGATAGACACCAGAGCCTCATCATTCACTGTAAAATTTTCAACAGGTCCAGTCAGGACAGGAGCGAGTACAGTACATCTCAACAAAATCATAACCGGTTAGGAAATATAAACATGCTAGAGAGTAAGATACAGGATCTGAAGAAATAATATGATAAAAAGAGAGAGACTGTAAGTAAATAGCTACAATATATAGAGAACTAACAGTGCTAGTGATTCAGAGCATAAGATGGTTATGTAGACGACACGATGTTATACACGAGTAATCTACAGAGGTTGTACACGAGTAATCTACTGGATTGAATACATAACCACTTCTACTCCCCCGCCCCAATCAATACACAAGGATCTAGTTAAGTTATGTTATTGCACACGAAGTATAGTCGCACACGAGATCATGTGAGTACATGAGTATACACGATTTCACACGATTTGTACACGAATATCACGAATACAAGGAGTACACGATGCTCACAATAAAGTACACGAATACGAATACCTGATGTATCCGCTAAGGGGATAACATCGTACAACAAGATCCATATAGTACTAATCCGTGTTTCCAACGTGTCAACATCATGTAAAGTAATCTAAAGCAGGAAATATAATCCAAAACAAGATATGAAATGATCAGAGAATGTACTCGCCTGTATCCTGAGAATCTGGAGAATATATACTGTCCGAGGAGTGGTGTCTGGCTCCTATTAGAACAGCACAAGTCACAACAAGTCCAGAATGGTCATAAGATGCACTACAATGCGTTCTACATGAATCTAGGTCAATCTAGACCAAAGTCAACTCTTGGTCAACTCTGGTCAACCCTAGAAGTCAAACTAGGTCAACCAAGTCTAATCTAAGTCAAACTAGTCTAATCTAGGTCTAGCAAGACTATTCTAGGTTTACTAGGCTATTCTAGGCAATACTATGTCAAGCCTACCAATCACATCTATACAAGATTAACACTATAGCTAAAATTACACACATTGGTATATAGACTATAATCTAACTTAGAATGCATATCCTATAGCCACTATACCACATTATCCAATACTTCTATATCATAATCTATAATACACTATATCATATATATATATATGCACACATTCACATATATAACTAATATATAAGGTACAACAATACATAATATAGGATGCCTATACATACCCTTCAACATATACACATACATATGTATTGAGAGAAGGGAACTCACATGCTCAAGTGTATGTGTGTGTATGACTAGAGAGTGAGGGTGTGAGGGATTACATGTGAGTGTAGAGGGCAGTGAGGCATGAGAATGATAGATAGAGGGTGTGTTAGTGTCATAGGCATGTTAGCATGTGTGTGAGTGATGGAGGAACAAACAGTGGCAAGAAAACAGTGAGAACAAGAGCCACTGTTGTGTGTGTCAGGAACTGGAAAACAGTGTGACTAATTAGGATAAAACAGTGTATACATGTAATAGAATAAAAACAGTGGCAAACAGTCCCTCAAATCTCAGATTTTAACACATGGAAAGGAACTCAAATCAGTTCACAAAATCTCATGATTGAACTCTCATACTTAACCATTACCCCACAGTTCAAATAACTCAGATTTTTCATAACAAACCCCAAACCAATACACAGTTAACAGTCCCAAAATTTCCATATTTCCTATTGAAACTAACAGTTCAACTCACATGGATTTCATGTTTAAAACAGTTCACAAAATCCTATAGGAATTTCTCAGTTAACAGTGAACAAAGGAGATCAAATCAGTCTAAACAATATGGTTTTGAACATCAAAATTTCAGGTTTCCAATAACTGGAAACAAAATCCCCATCTCAGCTTCTATGCCTAAACAGAAATCAAAGAACAAAAAGGAAAATCAGTTTGCAGTTATTTCAAAGATAGGAAATCGATTTACAAACAATTCAATACCTCCCCCATATATCAGTTATCAATATTAAGCCCACAGTTAAACAGCCTATTCTCAGGTTTTGAAATTCTAATGAAGAGAACTCAGGTTTATGGGAAACCATATCAGTTTTAAGAAAAAGAACACTCCATAAATCAGTTCACAGTTTTAATATTTAACTAACATCATCACAGGTTCTTACCTATTTGAAACCCCATTCATCAATTTCAGGTTTACAATGAAACAGTGAGCAACACATATCTCAGGTTAATGTAAAAACTGGGAACTAAATCTTAGTTTAATAATACACATTCTCAGGTTTACACTATAATTTCAGTTTACTCAAAAATCAGTCCAACATCACATTCCCAGGTTTTAGAAATTCGAAATGAACTCAAAAGTTAAAACCCCAAACTCGCAACCAAAAACCTATAATCGAAAGTAAGAGCTTAGCCAACACGAAATGTAACATGTGGGGATCCAATTAAGTGAAGAACAAACTTTATACAGGGAATTAAAATGGGTTGAATAAAACTGGAAATACAGTGTCTGTGTGTATCAGAAAAACACAGAAAAAAACCCATGTTCGAATCAAATTTTCTAAACAAAACCTAAACTAACATGTAACCTAATGTAAACAGGAATCACACAACATATATAGAATCCATTTAACAAATTTAAACATTATTTAAACTATTTAAAATTGAATACACAGTGAACACCAAACTCGAACACTGAACTACACAGTGTACATCACTTGCACAGACCACCACGTGTTCGACACGACACGAGAGTCCCTGAAACTCTAGGGATCTCGTGTCAGTCATGGACACGACCCCTATGTCAAATTTCAATGGTCGAAACCCTCTGTGCACAGAGAAAATGCACTCGAGCAGCAGGGGAGAAAATTTGCCCGCGCGCGTGGGTGCACGACCGCGTGTCCATGCGCTCGTGTCGGCCCAATCCGACACGAAAATGTGCTCAGTGTCTAAGATTAGCATAAGCGAGCCTAAAATGGATTTTTCCATTCAAACACAATCACAAAAATCGAACGAAATGCCCTTTGAGGCATTTCGTCGAACACTAACCTATACACATTGGTACGTGTCCGATACGGACACGAAATGGGTCCAAATTCTAGGGTTAGCCTATCCTACTATTAGGTTAGGGTTAGGACATCCTAGAAATGATTTTTAACATAATTTAAATGCAATAGAAGGAATTATACCTATAAGTGAACAATGGGTCAAAATTCCCAAATAGGAAGAGCTCCACAAGCCATTAAACTTCCTCAAATTGTTTGTTCCCTGAAAATACTCATCAACAACAGCAAGAATACTAACATTAGGTCCTAATGCAATTTGTTTGAAGGAATTTGGAGAAGAAATGGATTTTCTAAGGATTTACAAAGATGGGGACTCACCCCTTCCAAATGGCAATGTTTCCTAAAGAGGCAACCCTAATTTTAGGAGCATATAAATAGGGGGGGATACACACTATGGCTGGTCAGAATTTCTAGGGTTAGGGCTTGGTTCAATGGGTGTGGGCCTATGGGCCATTAAGCCTTTAAGTCATGAAATGACTTGTGATTTCACAAGCCATTACTTAACCAATCTAGCTCCTAATTTCACCAAACTAATCCCAATGAGTTAATCCTCATGAACTTAAGTCAACCTAGGTTTTCAAATCCCAATCACAAAGTCAAGACCTAGGTTTTCCACTAGATTAGTCTACAAGGTCAACATAAGTCAAAGTCTCTAAAACACCAAAATCAATTATTCTAAAAATCACTTAAAAATCACATTAATTATAAATAATAATAATAATTCCAAATTAATTCTAAAATTTTGAAAATGACCAAAATACCCTCATTTGGAAAATTGGGTGTTACAATCCTACCCACCTTAGAAAAATTTCGTCCTCGAAATTAAGATGATCGTACCCCTTCTAGGTCAAACCCCCACAATCAAAGTCTCAGAAGCCTATTAAAATTATTCAGTTGGAAAGTGTAACCTATGGGGTCATGGCATGTAATATCAGTCTGGGGTTTCATCTAGTTATACCAACATGCTACAGTACTAGGCAATCACAAGGTATCAAAACACACAAGCAAGGGATGCATCAAATATTCTCAAAAAGGGATACTAAGGTTAGGTCAAAACTCACCTCCAGCTAGGTCTGAGAACTAGAACTCCCTCCTGGAAGCAGGGCCCTGGTTGGGGCAGATCTATCAGGGCAGTGCTGCATCCGGTGTGCAGCTGACCCACAGATTAGGCACAATCCTAGTCTCTTTCTACAGAAGTTCTACTTGTGCCCAGACTTCCTACAGTAGGTACAGATGGGCTCTGGCTCAGCTGACCTCTGCTGGACAGGAGACTGGGCTGGGTATGATGATATAGACTGGATATATGGGTACTCATCAAGATCTGGATAGGACTGGGTACTGCTCCTCGCCCTCTTGGAGCTAGGCTCTCTTTCTGGAAGCACAGAGTCCCGCAGACATAGCAACCTTTGGTACTGCTCCCTCATGGCCTCATCATGAACTCTCTGTGACTCCAACATCCTTTCTTGGAAATATTCAAACACCTGAGCTGCGTCAAGTAACAAACCTCCGGGTAGTGCAGTATGGGGTACCATCTCAAGGGATGGGGAAAGGCTCTCGGTCTCAGGCAAATCTACAGCTCTCTCCTGAACGACAGGAGATGAAGGAAGACTCTCTGGCGAGGCTACCACCATCTCCTCAATGACAGGAGGTGCCACCACCCCCTGATCAGATAGAGGGATCACTACCTCCTGAACAATAGGAGGTGGAAGCACACTCTCAGTAGCTGCAGCTGCTCTCAGGCGACGGGCTCGGGTCATGGGTGTCATACTGGGAAGGGTAAACAAGAAAACAACAATCATCAAGGCTGTATGGCAGTCTACCACCCTATCTGAAAACTGATAATTATCAAGAAAAATAAAATAAGACAACTACTACTCATCTATAAAGGGGTACTATTTAAGAAAATCAAAACCAAAAGTTTAAAGAACGAAAGTCAATAGCATTGAATCCAATCACAATCTAATATATATAGAAGAGAGAGTGTTTGTCACGACCCGCACCCGCTTTTCGGACGCGAGAGCGTGAGCAAGTCCAGCTACGTATCGAACGGACTCCAGCCCGACTCGAATACGTAAACGCTGTCAAGGCTATGGTATACTGCCAAATCATGGCAAACAATCTATATCTCAATCCACAATAAGAATATAAAACATGAAGGAACACTATGGGTCGTGGTCTGCAGCCCACTAGCATAAATGTCCGATAAGACTCTAAGGAATATAACAAGAGTCTACAACTGAAACAAGGAACATGATATCTCATGATAAGGAATGAAAAGCACGAGCGGATAATAAACTCAATAACAATACCTGAATCCCGTAATGACTGCAAATCCTCTGCCATCCAGAACTACTAGCTAACTCTATGCAATCGCTAAACCTGAAGAGATCATCAGGTCCTCAGAGGACATAGCAAGATACATAATATACATGCCTATCTAACAGTTTTATCATGTGCAAGAAAATAAACAAGAAAGAACAAGGACAAGATAAATGACTACGAACACGAACATGAATACGAACACGAATACGAACACTAGATCAACTACGTATAAATGAACTGTCGGATGAACGAAACACGATGATCAATGGAAGAAACCAAACCCTCGTCCCGAGTGTGGACTCACTGGTTTGAACTAAACACTAACCCTCGTCCCGAGTGTGGACTCTCTGGTCAGTACTAACCCTCGTCCCGAGTGTGGACTCTCTGGTTAGTTTACGGCAAGGCACCCTCGTCCCGAGTGTGGACTCTCTGGTACAAATACTACATCCTCGTCCCGTGTGTGGACTCTCTGATGTAAACACCCTCGTCCCGAGCGTGGACTCTCTGGTGCAAGTCAAGTCAAGTCAAGTCTACACCCTCGTCCCGAGTGTGGACTCTCTGGTACAATAATCGACATCCTAGTCCCGAGTGTGGACTCACGGATGTAAACAGATCAAGAAAAACACCCTCGTCCCGTGTGTGGACTCTCTGGTGCCAAGGACAACAATGTCAAGGATTTAGCAGTTCACTTACACGTACTCGTTCTATGACACGACTCAAGCAAGGTACTGACGAGAACTCCAAATGTGAAACACAAGGCCAAAACATGAACATGGCTATAAACAATAAAAATAACTCCACAAAAATAACACGAAAAGCACATGTCCATAAACAATCAAATAACTGAAAAACGAAAGAAAATGCATGTAAGTAAAACTGTAGAGGAAGGCAAGGTATACTTGCCTGGAGGTTGCACGTAGATCCAACAAAAATACAGTCACTGCCAAGCCATGAAGTCCATGTCATCACAACTATCTCCGAAAGCTGAAACAAACCATGCCAACAGTCTCAGAATAGTCAAATTAGCTAGGATTGTCTGTCCTTAAATCCAATTCTGGACACAGGGGCAAAACAATAATTTCGGGAAAAAATGATGTCCGTCGTTGGACCCGCTTTGCACCGAAAAGCGTGCCAGAGTCAAAGGTCTCTAAAGTCGTCAAACTACATGTCTACGGATCCGGTTTTCCGATACGAACCCAGCCGTATGTCCAAAGTTGGATTTCGGCGGGCCGTGCACAAAATTGCCCGTCGAGTCGGACCGTGGGGCTCGCAAAACGACGTCCGATTCAACTGTCTCAGAATCGGACCAAACTTGGCATGCAGGACCATAAAAATAATACGGTCCTGTTGGCGCAAGTTTCGTCTCGATCTGACGAGCGTGCACAAAGTAATTGGGAAATTTGCAAAGTATACGATACGGTGAATTTCGACGGATACGTATCAAATTCGTCGTGCACACGCGACCAATTTGAATTCCGTCAAAGCTCACACAACCACGAAGCCGTTACGCAGCTTTCGATGCTTTCGGTTCGCGACCACGTCGCCCGGAATGGCAGGACGCACGTCGTGTGGAAGGGTTTTTCCTATTTTTCTATTTATTCAAAACAGGTTTTTTTCCAAAACTTCGGAGTCCGATTCCTCGACGTTCAGTCGATGATTTCGATTTCCGCAAAAAGGATTATGAAGACCTATATGTTGTCTAAAAGTCTCTTAAAAAAGATTTTCTACTATGGCATTAGATCGATCAGAATCGATCTTCAAACATGGAGGTTTGGACTGCTATATGCTCTGTTTTCGAGCAGGTTTTTATCGAACTTTGGTCTGATTTTACGACGCGTACGGTGGAATTTAATTCAAAATAATTGAAGGGATACGGAGAGGGTCATGTTGTGAACATACCAGATCGATCAGTTTACGAAACGGTTCAATGGAGGCGACGAATCATCGTCTCGAAGTTGGCCGGTTCCTGCGCGTGTTGTTTACTGTGCTGTTGCTCCTTCTCGCGCGCGCGCGCGCGACGTCCATGGCCGGCCGGCGGTGCTGGCCGTGCGCGGCGGTGGCCGTCCAGGCTAGGGTGGTGGCGACGCGCGTGATGGAGCTAGGGTTTTGGTTTTTCTCATATAAGCGATGTATATACCCATATGCATCCGTGAAAGGAGGAGAACAGGCTCGGGTGAGTTGCTCGGGCTAGAAAATTTGCCCTGAGTGCATTGCTGCAGCTGGGGCTGGGCTTTGCCTATGTAGCACATGCGATTTGCAAGGCTGCCACTGAGTTCAGCTAAGAGCTGATGTGGGGCTGGGCCTAGCAAGAGCTGGGCTAAGGCTGTTCTATGCATGGAGAAAAATATTTGTATGGCCTCTGTTCTTGTGGGCTCGGGCTGTTGTGTGGTTAGGCTAGCTTATGGGGGAGCTGGGCTCAGTTGATCTTGGGCTGGCCGGGCTATCTCTAACAGAGTCAATCTGGATTTCGTATACAGAAAAATATTAGATCTTAAGGACAAGACAAGTGGACCATAAAATAATAACGTCAAGCAGGCACAACATAAGTGGACAGCCACATGTTAATTCCCTCATCATGCAGTCAAACAGTAACTTAGCAATGTCTTCGCGCTTACACTAGATGTGCATTATTGAAATTTGAATATTGACATCTAAGAGAAAAAGAATCAACATTACCTAGAGAGCTTCAGTATGTAACTTTGTTGTCCCAATTGTACTTATGATATTCCTTAACATATTGAAATTTGAATACTGACCTGCCAAGACTTCACCATCTAGGGTAATATTTTACACCTTATATTGATGGTATCAACTATCAAGCCTTAATGCCTAACATAATTAACCATACCAAGGAATATAACAAGATGGTATAAATGGATAGTTTCTCGAGTACTTTATGATCGCAAGATACCTCTAAAGTTAAAAGAAAAATTCTATAAGATCGCTATAAGACAACCATGCTTTATGATTTACGGATCATAGTGTTAAGAAATTAAGAAAAAAAAACATGTCCAGAAAGTTAGCATAGCCGAAATGACAATGCTAAGATGGATGAGTAGAAGTACATCAAAGGATAGATTTACAAATGAGTGTATTCGTGGAAAGTTAGAGGTCATGTCAATTGATGACAAGAATGAGATAAAAATATCTTAGGTCGTTTGGACCAAGGTTCATAGTATCACTATCGGAATCGGTATCGGACCCTTCCTATGAGTATCGATAAAGGCAGTATCAGGTGTATCGGCAGTTTCGGGAGTATCGACGGTTTTGGATCGAAGTATCGAAGTCTTTGGTATCATAAAGCAAATAATTAATTAAAATAATTATTTATAAATCACCACTCAAATCAATTAAATAAATAAAAAAAAATTCAAAAAAAATTCGGGAAGAAAAGCTACAGTGTTAGAGGGGAAAAGCTAACATTATGTAAAGTTTATGTGGTTAGTGTGAAATATACATGAAAGTGTATAGGAGGATTTGAGTCCCAATTGTAGCTATCAAGTTACACTATTCATGACATATTGGTTAAGCAGTCTACAAGGCATGAGCTATTTACTCATAACATGCATGGCTAACCATGTATATTTGTATATCTATATGTATAGAGAGGTAAAGATTTAATTATGCATCTACATACGTTATAACATGTTTACAGAACTATATATATATCTATATAGCTATATGAACATAACATAGAGATGAAAGGTTAGGTTTTTATGGCAGTTGTGTACATTAGTGTAGAGTGTCATGTGTACATGGGTTAAGACTTAAAATGAAGGGTTCATCATTCAGCTAGCTCAACATTACATATTAGGTCTGAAATTGAACTACACATATTGAAAACAATGTAAAAATGTTAACATGTATTCAGTTTTCAAGGTTTTGGAGAAATTCGAACATCAAAACCAACTCAATGTGTACCCTAACCACAACTTAACATGTAAGAGTACGAACCTAACATTATATACCTGCACACAACCATGTATACGGCTCAAAACTTTACAATTTAAAACTGCAATTTGAACTAAACACTTAGAATCCAAGGTTAAGGGTTTACTATGCACACAGTCTCAGATTTGACAAATTCAAACACAAACTCAACCAATTTCTTTAAAAAATGAAACCCTGTATATAACATACATGTGTAGTGATGCAAGCAAAACTAATAACATGAAATTTAAATTTAAATTACGAATTTAATATGGAGTAACAGAGAACTAGTTACTGATACTGCACTATATTAGAATACTAGGATTTGAGAACTTAACATTAATCATATTAACATGCATTTAGATAGGTTGGTAAACAAGTGTAGTATGCATATGTGTCAGGCAAGTATCTGTGTCCACTATATATATATATTAGGGTAATACAAGAATCAATGGCAAGAAGAAAATAATGATAAAATCTGTTCTGCCTATCTGTTTAAAAGAAGGAACTATTTTGAAACCAGAGTTACAATATCAAATCTAAGTCAAAGTCTAGCAAAATCATTGATTCATTGTATTAGGAAGAAATTTATAGCAAAAGTTACACAAGGTTCATAATAACAGCTAAGCTACTCCTACTCATACTCCTACTCCTAAGTTAAATGATGATGGAAACAATTTATAATAACTTGAATGAAGATAGAGACGATATATTTAAGAACCTTTCCAAGATACAATCTGATAATCATATGCGTTTGTCCAAAATCATGATACTCAGAATCCTTGCCATGCTAGTAAGCAAGGCTGCGATAAACGGTAGAGTCCATAACAGGGGCATGCACCTCTATAATCATGTCGTCTGGAATTCTTGCTATGTCGACTAGTATAGCTGCGAGAAATTCCAAATCTCATAACCAAGATACGTACATCCGAAGTCGGTCTCTATGTTTCCGCCACGCCAGCTAATATAGCTGCGATAAACTCTAGGTTCCATAACCAAGTAGACGTTTATTATCCCCGTTATTCCGTCAAAATATGTTATCAGAAGGTACCGTAACTCAGGCCATAAAATTTATCTCGATAGAAAAATCAAAATCAACAACGATTCATCAAAATCAAATTTAATAATCAAGGAGTGAGAGCGAACAAAACAAGGGGAAGGATTTCAAATTGAAGTTTAGATAAGATTCTCAAGGGTCATCCCAGGAATCTCTCAAGGAATCCTAACTGTGATTGAGTACCCTCAAAGCATATCCTAATCCTACTGCAGGCTGTAGTGATACTCTAGTTCGAATACCACTACATAACTCGACCTGCATGGGCCACCACTAAAAACGTGTCACGACCCGCACCCTAGAGTAAGGGCACGAGACGTGGGTACGTCCAGCCTACGCCGCAGTATCGGCGGTAGAACGCTGTCCTAGGTCACAACATCTAACAGTTAAGGTAATACACAGTTATACTCCCCGAATGGGGTGACATAACAGAATATAACTCAATCACAACTAAGGTAGAACAGGAATGAGATAGAAAGATAAAGATAGATAATATCCAGGAATGTAATATCATAGAGATACAAATTCAGAATTCTAAGTGACTAAAATAAATACATATCTCAGAAAATCCCAGAATCTAAATACAGTGATCCAGAAAGTAAAGACAATCCTAATCTAGGAAGTGCCATCAACTGCTATCAGGTCCAAGTCACTAGTGATGTCTAATGCTGCACCAAGAGGGATAGACACCAGAGCCTCATCATTTACTGTAAAATTTTCAACAGGTCCAGTCAGGACAGGAGTGAGTACAGTACATCTCAACAAAATCATAACCGGCTAGGAAATATAAACATGCTAGAGAGTAAGATACAGGATCTGAAGAAATAATATGATAAAAAGAGAGAGACTGTAAGTAAATAGCTATAATATATAGAGAACTAACAGTGCTAGTGATTCAGAGCACAAGATGGTTATGTAGACGGCACGATGTTATACACGAGTAATCTACAGAGGTTGTACACGAGTAATCTACTTGATTGAATACATAACCACTTCTACTCCTCCGCCCCAATCAATACACAAGGATCTAGTTAAGTTATGTTATTGCACACGAAGTATAGTCGCACACGAGATCATGTGAGTACATGAGTATACACGATTTCACACGATTTGTACACGAATATCACGAATACAAGGAGTACACGATGATCACGATAAAGTACACGAACACGAATACCCGATGTATCCGCTAAGGGGATAACATCGCACAACAAGATCCATATAGTACTAATCCGTGTTTCCAACGTGTCAGCATCATATAAAGTAATCTAAAGCAGGAAATATAATCCTAAATAAGATATGAAATGATCAGAGAATGTACTCGCATGTATCCTGAGAATCTGAAGAATATATACTATCTGAGGAGTGGTGTCTGGCTCCTATTAGAACAGCCAACAAGTCCAGAATGGTAATAAGATGCACTACAAAGTGTTCTACATGAATCTAGGTCAATCTAGACCAAAGTCAACTCTTGGTCAACTCTGGTCAACCCTAGAAGTTAAACTAGGTCAACCAAGTCTAATCTAAGTCAAATTAGTCTAATCTAGGTCTAGCAAGACTATTCTAGGTTTACTAGGCTATTCTAGGCAATACTATGTCAAGCCTACCAATCACATCTATACAAGATTAACACTATAGCTAACAATACACACATTGGTATATAGACTATAATCTAACTTAGAATGCATATCTTATAGCTACTATACCACATTACCCAATACTTCTATATCATAATCTATAATACACTATATCATATATATATATGCACACATTCACATATATAACTAATATATAAGGTACAACAATACATAATATAGGATGCCTATACATACCCTTCAACATATACACATACATATGTATTGAGAGAAGGGAACTCACATGCTCAAGTGTATGTGTGTGTATGACTATAGAGTGAGGGTGTGAGGGATTACATGTGAGTATAGAGGGCAGTGAGGCATGAGAATGATAGATAGAGGGTGTGTTAGTGTCATAGGCATGTTAGCATGTGTGTGAGTGATGGAGGAACAAACAGTGGCAAGAAAACAGTGAGAACAAGTGCCACTGTTGTGTGTCTCAGGAACTGGAAAACAGTGTGACTAATTAGGATAAAACAGTGTATACATGTAATAGAATAAAAACAGTGGCAAATAGTCCCTCAAATCTCAGATTTTAACACATGGAAAGGAACTCAAATCAGTTCACAAAATCTCATGATTGAACTCTCATACTTAACCATTACCCCACGGTTCAAATAACTCAGATTTTTCATAACAAACCCCAAACCAATACACAGTTAACAGTCCCAAAATTTCTAGATTTCCTATTGAAACTAACAGTTCAACTCACATGGATTTTATGTTTAAAACAGTTCACAAAATCCTATAGGAATTTCTCAGTTAACAGTGAACAAAGGAGATCAAATCAGTCTAAACAATATGGTTTTGAACATCAAAATTTCAGGTTTCCAATAACTGGAAACAAAATCCCCATCTCAGCTTCTATGCCTAAACAGGAATCAAAGAACAAAAAGGAAAATCAGTTTGCAGTTATTTCAAAGAAAGGAAATCGATTTACAAACAATTCAATACCTCCCCCATATATTAGTTATCAATATTAAGCCCATAGTTAAACAGCCTATTCTCAGGTTTTGAAATTCTAATGAAGAGAACTCAGGTTTATGGAAAACCATATCAGTTTTAAGAAAAAGAACACTCCATAAATCAGTTCACAGTTTTAATATTTAACTAACATCATCACAGGTTCTTACCTATTTGAAACCCCATTCATCAATTTCAGGTTTACAATGAAACAATGAGCAATACATATCTCAGGTTAATGTGAAAACTGGGAACTAAATCTCAGTTTAATAATACACATTCTCAGGTTTACACTACAATTTCAGTTTACTCAAAAATCAGTCCAACATCACATTCCCAGGTTTTAGAAATTCGAAATGAACTCAAAAGTTAAAACCCCAAACTCGCAACCAAAAACCTATAATCGAAAGTAAGAGCTTAGCCAACACGAAATGTAACATGTGGGGATCCAATTAAGTAAAGAACAAACTTTATACAGGGAATTAAAATGGGTTAAATAAAACTGGAAATACAGGGTCTGTGTGTATCAGAAAAACACAGAAAAAAACCCATGTTCGAATCAAATTTTCTAAACAAAACCTAAACTAACATGTAACCTAATGTAAACAGGAATCACACAACATATATAGAATCCATTTAACAAATTTAAACATTATTTAAACTATTTAAAATCGAATACACAGTGGACACCAAACTCGAACACTGAACTACACAGTGTACATCACTTGCACAGACCACCACGTGTCCGACACGACACGAGAGTCCCTGAAACTTAGGGATCTCGTGTCAGTCATGGACATGACCCCTATGTCAAATTTCAAGGGTCGAAACCCTCTGTGCACAGAGAAAATGCACTCGAGCAGCATGGGAGAAAATCTGCCCGCGCGCGTGGGTGCACGACCGCGTGTCCACGTACTCGTGTCGGCCCAACCCGACAGAAAAATGTGCTCAGTGTCCAAGATTAGCATAAGCGAGCCTAAAATGGATTTTTCTATTCAAACACAATCACAAAAATTGAACGAAATGCCCTTTGAGGTATTTCGTCGAACACTAACCTATACACATTGGTACGTGTCCGATACGGACACGAAATGGGTCCAAATTCTAGGGTTAGCCTATCGTACTGTTAGGTTAGGGTTAGGACATCCTAGAAATGATTTTTAACAAAATTTAAATACAATAGAAGGAATTATACCTATAGGTGAATAATGGGTCAAAATCCCCAAATGGAAAGAGCTCCACAAGCCACTAAACTTCCTCAAATTATGTGTTCCCTGAAAATACTCATCAACAACAGCAAGAATACTAACATTAGGTCCTAATGCAATTTGTTTGAAGGAATTTGGAGAAGAAATGGATTTTCTAAGGATTTACAAAGATGACCCCTTCCAAATGGCAATGTTTCCTAAAGAGGCAACCCTAATTTTAGGAGCATATAAATAGGGGGGATACACACTATGGCTGGTCAGAATTTCTAGGGTTAGGGCTTGGTTCAATGGGTGTGGGCCTATGGGCCATTAAGCCTTTAAGTCATGAAATGACTTGTGATTTCACAAGCCATTACTTAACCAATCTAGCTCCTAATTTCACCAAACTAATCCCAATGAGTTAATCCTCATGAACTTAAGTCAACCTAGTTTTCAAATCCCAATCACAAAGTCAAGACCTAGGTTTTCCACTAGATTAGTCTACAAGGTCAACATAAGTCAAAGTCTCTAAAACACCAAAATCAATTATTCTAAAAATCATTTAAAAATCACATTAATTATAAATAATAATAATAATTCCAAATTAATTCTAAAATTTTGAAAATGACCAAAATACCCTCATTTGGAAAACTGGGTGTTATAATGAGGTACTTAGATCGGGAACTATACAGATAAAGGGACAGTCTCCCGGTGTCGGGTTCGAGATCAACTTCTTCTATCCTGAAGGGCTGTGGATTATTCTTTTGGCCGAAGATGATTGGATGATCCTCTCCCTCGATTATGCGGTAAGCATCTTCCACTGGAGTAAGTTGGTTTGCGGTGTAGACATTTGTCACCTGTGTGTGTAGGTGGGTGCCTATACCGTGTTCCATAGCATACATTGTACAAAGCTTATTAAGCTCGAGGTAGTTCAAAGATAGCCCTTTATTAATGAAGTAAGATATCTTTTCCAGTGGAATTATATCATCTGCGAATGGAACATCAGTGTGAGCAGCCACATACTTGGCCAGCTCTGACTCTTCTTCGGCCACCTCATGTATCAATGAGGATTGGAAGGATGACTTGGGCAACTTAATCATTAGGGGCTCTATGGTGGAGCAGAACGTGGAGTCGTTGGCATACTAGCCACCCCCAGTTTGGTGTTCGGTGCTGGACGGGGGGTTGTTGGCTGGCTAGCAGTCCTCGGCTTAGCGCTCGACAACTGATTCATTCTGGGAAGACGAATCGTCATCGGCTTGACAAAGGGATTGAGCTCCTCTATTTGTTGTTGGCTAGCTCTAGACAGCTTGATTGTCAGTGGCTCTGTCGTGGGTCTTGGCGCTTGGCCTGACCTTGGTAGTCGGATTATCATCTGCTCCTCCTGTGCAGAGAGGTTGATTGCGTCCTTACGCAGAGTGGCCATGAGGGGTGCAGTTCTGCCAAGTTTGTGGACTTAGAGGTAGATTGTCAGAGGTTCTTCTGATCCAATTGCCGCCTTAGTTTGAGCTTGGGTATCTCCTTCGGCAAGGTGCTTTTTTGACTTCTCGTACAAGCATAAATCTGAGTAGTAGGATTCGACCCCTTTAAAGGGATCGATGTCGGCAAATTCTGTCCTCATGAAGCCGTGCTTGTCGACGTACTTGAAGTACTGGTGCAGTATGGAAGGCACGATCATGTAATCGTGTATCCAAGGATGCTCCAGGAGAATATTGTAGGAAGTGTCCGCATCTATGACATAACAGGTCATTTCTGACTGAAGGTCGCCGATTTGGTACTTCAGACGAATCTTTCCGATCGGATAGCTTCTGCCTGTATTGAAACCGCTGATAGCTGTAACACCCAATTTTCCAGAAGAGGGTAATTTTGAAATTTTGTAATTATAATTATTATTTAATGGTATTTATCTCATGTTATGATTTTTAGTGATATTTAATTATTTTTAAACTATTTAAATTTATGGCTTATGATTTGGTATCTTGCTAGTGTTCATTTCCAGACTGAGGGGTATTTTAGTCATTTTTTGTAATTTTAAGAATTATTTGGGATTATTAATTATTATTTAAATTTATTAGAATTTATTGAATTTATGAGAATTTTTAGGAATTATTTGAGATAGTTTGACTAGGTTGACTTTTGACTAGTGTTGACTTTGTAGACCTACCTAGAAGCTAACCCTAGTTAGTGGGTCATGGTTAGGTCAAGTGACTCTAGTCTAACCTAGCCTAGGACTTGGTTTAGTCATTTTAGCAAAAGGATTAGGAAAGTCATAAGTCATGGCTTATGGTTTAGAGCCTTTAATTAGTTTAATCCTCATTAGCTTTGTAACTTGGCCCAAGGCCCAATAGTATGACAAAATCCTAACCCTAAGCCTTAGTGGCTAGCCACACCCCTCTACCTAGGGATTCCCACCATATAAAACCCCTCCCAAATCTAGGGTTGCCTCTTTCTTAGGAAGAGCCCTAATTTCAAGGAGGTGAGTTTTGTATGTCATTTAATTTCTAGAGCTCCTTTCCTATTCCTTTTTCTTTCTAAATTATTCTAATAGGTTCTAATAGGATTTTTATTGCTGTTTTTGAGCTCTCATTTCAGTGTGTAGTTGTTTTGGATTGATTGGATCATCAAGTGGAGAGCATTGAATAGGGGGTTTCTATTGAAAGTTCAACAAGAGGTAACTTCTTCAAATCTCTATGAAATTTCTTTTAGTCTTCATGTATAGGGAGCCCTAAGAGTCCCCCTAAGATCTGGATAGGTTTCGTGTCCAGTGTCGGATGATTTGTGTCCGTTCTGGACACGTATCAGAGCTAGGACTAGGTGTTCGACATAATGCCTCAAAGGGCATGTCGATCGAGTTTACCCATTGTTTTTGAATAGAAAAAAGGGTTTTGTTCTTTCTTACTGTTTTCTATCTTTGTGTCTGGGTTTTCGTGTCGTGGTGTGTCGGTTATGTGGTGTGGACACGCGCGTGCACACGCTCGCGCGCATGCTACAGGGATCCCCTGCCTATCGGGCCCTGTAGCGGACACGACACGACACGCTTTGGACTGAAACTTTGGTGGCACTTGGGGCTCATGACTGACATGTCACATACCAATTTTTGGCTCATCTTATCGAGCGGTTTGAGAGAAATCTCAACCGCACCGATTTTCCAGTACACTGTACAGTGTGGTTTTGGGCCACTGATACGGGCCTCGTGTCCGACACTGGCACATCGTGGACACAGGCCAGTGGGCCTATGAGGTAGCCCTATAGGTGGGCTACCTATGAGGGTGACCACGAGATCCTCTCGTGTCTTGTGTCGTGCACACGACACAAGTGCACGTGTGCACGAGACAGTGCACTGACAGTACACTGTATGTGTATCACTTTGTGATTCTTGTTGTGGACACATCGTGTCAGGCTTTGGAAGACACGATTGAGTTGTGTGGGGTTGTGCACGAGGGTTGTATTCATTTTTCCAATCATTAGATTCATGATTAATTGATATTTGCTATTCGACTCCTCATTAAAACCATGTTTTGATACTGACCTTATTTTCCTGTCATTCCCAGTTCTAAACTGAGATGGCCTGATAGTTTCAACCCCTGCAGTAATGTTTAATACTTAGTTTTTGATTTTAAACATGTTCCTATATCTGAAATCTGAGATTTAGGAAGGTAATGAGTTGATTTCCCTTCTTTTCTTCCTAACAAGGATTAACTTGATGTGTTAAATTGATGTTTAAAACTGTGTTCTGAGTTCCAGTTTGTTAAAACCTGAGATTTATAGAGTATTTATACTGTGGTGGGTATTCTTCATAACTGAGAATAGGAAGGGGGGAAACTGTTATTGATTTTCTGAGTTTGTTTTGGTAATTACAAACCTGTGTATAACTATCATTGAAGATACTTAATGAATTGATTTCCTTGCCTATTCCTGAGATTACCCTGTGATATTCAACCTGAGTTTAACCCTTTACACACACATTCTTCATTGTCTTGTATTTTCCTGCTAACACATGTACACACACTGTTCTGTGTTTCCTTACTGCTCACTGTTTTGAGTATTTTCCTGCACACTGTCACAGTTACACACACTGTCTTATGTTATTCACTGTCACATTTATTTCCTGTACATATGAATCCTTGTAGACACTTGTATACACATTCTCTTCCTCTCTTCACTATTTGGAAAATCACTGCATATACATGTGACACTGCTCACTTGTTCACTATCATTCCTGCACACATATTAGACAATATTCACACACACACACTGATTTATATAGCCTGTACTGCCTATGTACACACACACACAACAAGTTAACACCTGTCCTATTACACAACCCTTCATTCCTGTACTTTGACACATTATACACACAAGCACACCCCTCCCTGTTACTTCCTGTCCACACACATTTCATGTGTCACACACTAGCTCTCTCTCTTTCTCTAATTTCTAAGCTTTACATGTAGGCCATGTTGTTTAGGCATATACAATGTCTATGTGTATAAATTGTGTGAGTGTATATATATCTATATATATATTTCCTTGTTAGCTAGTGATGTAGGTTTTACATTTAGCCTAGATTGTGTATATATATTGTGGTGTTAAATGCATGGGTGAAATAGTGAGGTTGTAACTTACTAAGGAATTCTAGAATTAGCTAAGCTACATTGTGATATAGCTAGTATAGGCTTGCCTAGCCTTGTTAGGGGTTTTGCTAGCTAGTATAGATTTGAATAGCCTAGTTTAGACTTAATTAGACTTGGTTGACCTAGTTTGACTTCTAGGGTTGACCAGAGTTGACCAAGAGTTGACTTGGGTCTAGATCGACCTAGAATCATATAGAATGCATAGTAGGACTCCATTTTACTATTCTGGACCTGTTGTGACTTGTGCTGTTCTATAGGAGACAGACACCACTCCTCGGACAGTATATTCTCTTCAGACACTCAGGCTATCAGGCGAGTACATTCTCTGACCGTTTCATACTTGTATGGATTTACATTCTTGCTCTAGATTACTGTACTTGATGCTGACACGACTGTTATCACGGATTGGTACTATATGGATCTTCTTTTGAGATGTTATCTCCTTGTATTCACTAAATACATATTGTGTTATGCGTTTCACTTCCATATTGTATTTATTGAATACCCATATCCTTGTATACTCATTGTACATATTGTACTCTCATTATCACATGAGCCCCAGGGATAGACCATTGTATACTATTGTATAATATTGTACATCCATTGTATAACATTGTACACTATTGTATAAGATAACGTAACTGGAGTAGATCCTTGTGTATTGATTGGGGAGGGGGAGTAGAATTAGTTATGTACTCAAATCCTATTGTACAACATTGTATAACTATTGTATATGTCTATTGTACACCCATGTACAATGGAGTTACCATTGCATTTTTCTAGCCCGTTTACATAACCAGATTGTACTCTAAAATCACATGTTCCTTACAGTTCTTACTTATCATACTTAGATACTTCCTGTTATCAAATCTCTACTGTTTTTCATATATCTTCTTCTTTCAGCGTTTCATGTACTTTACTCTATTGCATGCTTTATATTTCCTAACTCGATATGAACTGCGTGAGATGTTTTGTGCTCGCTCTCGTCCTGACTGGACCTGTTGAAAATATTACAGAGGATGAGGATGAGGCCTGCGTAGACACCTACTATAGGACAGCTGTAGATGCCATGTGTGACCCGGATTTCCAGCCTGATCCACTAGCTTAGAGACTGAGGCTCCCTAGTCTAGGTTTACTATTTCTGTCTTCTGAGATCTGATTGTATATATTCTTTCTTTTTCAGTATTAGAGACTTGTATTGAGTTGGATGTTCTGTTCTGTATGGCAGTAGACCCTTAAACTCTTTCTCTCTGATTGTATCATGTGGATCTTTTTATTCCAGTATCTATCTATCTTTTATTTTTTCATCATTCTGCCTTAGATGTGATTGAGACTGTATATTATTATGTCACCTCCATTCGGAGTGTATATACTGTACAGGTACCTTTATATTGTTAGATGATTGACCTAGGACAGTGTTCTACTGCCGACACTGCGGCGTAGGCTGGGCATTGTTACGTTCTCGTACCCTCACAATGGGTACGGGTCGTGACAATAGCAGTGCTTGTCGGCGTCAGGCGATGCATTGGGATGCACAGATGGTGTAGCAGGCTCTTCGGGATGATGCTTATGGAAGAACCGGGATCAATATGCATCCGATCCACCTTGATATCGTCAATGTACCCAGTATAATACAGAGGGCGATCGTGCAGGTTGGTCTTGATAAGCATATCCTGCGGAGTGAAAACAATGTTGGGCATTGTGCCTGTGCAAGCGCTGTCCTGGAGATCTGCAGGCGAGCTTTCCCCAGTGAGATTCGACTGAGCGAGATATACGACGGCATTCTGGAGTGCCTCGCTCAGTGCGACACGAACATCTTTAGAGAGTCTCAGGAGCTCGTATAGCGATAATTTGGCTGATGTGTTGGCCAATTGTGCCAAGATGTCAAAGTTGTAGGGCTTCTCCAGCCCATGAGACGTCTCCCTTCGGAGCGGTTTGTCAAAGCGAGTCTCCTTCGGCCTAGGCTTATCGGTCGTCGAAGGCTGAGAAGGTCCTGGAGCATCAGCAATAGCCGGCTGATAATCTTCAGCCGAGTTACCTGGTGGAGGTTGTGTTTGTACGCCGGATCGGGTAACAACAGCCGTAGCTTCTTCGACCTCTGCCGAGATTGTGCGGCATGATTTGACTTTTCCATTCTTCTTCTTGCTGGTGGAGGGAGGTGCGGACTGAGTCACTTCAGGTACCAGGTCCGAATGGACCCACATGACCTCCCCCCGTGATGTGGTAAGGGGCACTAGACCAGCAGCCTGGTCTCGGGGAGGTGGAAGGTTAGCGACCTCCATCCTTGCTCTGGGGACGGGCACTACTCCATCTTGAGTTTTTGTCGGAGGGAAGCTACCGAATTGTACTGACACCATGTTGGCTGCCACGGTCACCTCTTCGAAATCAATTGCCAGGGCCTTAGAATCGATGAGATGCTGGATGTATCGCTTCAGTTGGAAGCAATCTTGTGTGGCATGGTAGACATAGCGATGGTAGTGGCAGTACTTGGGGCTCTCCATCTCTGCAGGACGAGGTTTACGCCTTGGAGGAGGGAGCTAAATTCTACCTCCTTGTATGAGCATGTCCAAGATGGGCTTGACATGGCCGTCCTCGAAGGAGTAGGTCATCTGAGGCCACAGCTTTTCTGCCGGCTTCGGTTCGGGCTTCGGAGCTGTGTCGGGCACCATAGCCTGTTTTCCCTTGTTGTCTCGATTGTTGGAGGGGTTACCACCATTGTTGCTGTTGGTGTTAGGGCATTTGTCCTTGTCCTCTCATTCCGAGATGTGCAATCCCAGTTGGCGAGCTTTCTTCAACTTGTCTTCTGCGCTAGTGGCGCTGATAATGAAAGTCTTCCAATCCTTAAACTGACTTTCGTCCATCCAGAGGCTGATTGTGGGGAGCAGCCTCTTTTGGCAAATTTTAGTTAAGGAGGAATCAGGGTTACCGGAAGGCAACTTCATCGCGGTTTGGCAAAACCGCTCAATGTAGTTCCTTATCAGCTCCTTTTCTCCTTGAACAACGTCCATGAGGGTGGACATCGTCACGTCTTGTCCTACTTTGTAGAACCTCTCCAGGAACATACGTTTGAAGCCGGCAAAGGAATGGATGCAGTTGTCCGACAAGTTTCGGTACCAGTCGAAGGCGACCCCTTCCAATGCCCTGATGAACAATCGCATAAGGATGGCGTCGTCATGAGGCAGATAGTCGGCTGTGACTTCGAAATAGGTGATGTACCTACTTGCAGATGTCTTCCCATCATACGGATTAATGTTGAATGGTTTATATCTTGGTGGGAAGGGAATATCTCTACATGCAGCAGGATACGGTTGTCGTATCCTGAGGTCCTGGCAGTTTTCTCGGGCGTGGAACATGGCCCGTAGCTCCTGGACCTCTTTTCTTGCCTCCCTGACCTCGTCTGCAGTGGTAGGAGCCGATATTTCAGGAGGATTATCACCCGAGTTTGGTGCAGCTGAGTTCGAGTCCGCATTGACCGCGGGTCCCAAGTTTGTTTGGCCTTGTGTCCTTCCTTGCAGAGTTGGAAGGGCCGCTTTGATCTCGTCTACGGATTTGACCAAGGTATGTAATATGGCCTCCAGAGTGTCGATGCATTGGCGATCACTGGGACCATCTTGGTTGCTGTCCGTCATGAACACCATCCTCACATGAGGAGAGATGGAAGAAATGGCGGAGGACGTGCCCTCTGAGTCATACCCTTGCACAGAGAAGTCGTCAGGATATGTGGAAATGTTCTCCTCTGGTTCGGATTCAGACGGAGTGGTACCCCCAGCTTCGGAGCTTACCTCGTCTTGAGAGTTGTGGACGTCCTCAGGGACGTCGGAACTTGCTGCATCTGTTGAAGGAACCGTTTCCCCTGAATTATCTTCTTGGAACACCGAATTGTCGTGGATTGTATGAGCGTAAAAAGTGCTTTATTTGACTAATTCAAAGGAATTGAAGACTTTACGCAAGCAATTCTCTATGAGAGCTGTTTTTACGCCAGGATTATTTGCATTTTTTACGCAAGCTAATCTGTACGCTAGCTACCCTCTACGCTAGCTACTTTACGCTGAGAAGTTGTCAGATCATGCATTTAATGCTAGAGATAATGATGCTGACATAATGATTTGCTGACAACATGCAACACAGAAGTCGAGATGATCGGATTTTCTCCAAACTCGATACTTGTCGTATGGTGTGCAAAAAAGTCTACTTTACGCTCAATAAAATTACTTCTTTTTACGCACAATAGTTATGTAAGCTTTTACGCTCAAGGCTATTGTGAGCGTAAAGTCTATTTGGGCTAAGTTTTACGCTCAAGGCTATTTTAGCCACTTTACGCTGGGAAGTTTTATTTGGGTTGTTTTTACGCCAGTGCCACTTTATGCTCAGAGTATATTTTGGGTCGTTTTTACGCCCAATCTTTTCTGACGACTTTGGAACGTGGTTTATCCACGTGGCTTTCATGCCACATTTATTGAAGAACGTGTGTATGTCCTCCCTATTTTTGTTGAAATAATGGAACACGTGTCAACATACGTAGAGGGTGACTTCCATCGTGGGTGACAGTTACCAGCGTAAAAACCTAATCTTGTTGCTTTTTACGCACAATGGGTCAAGTCTATAAATGGGCTTATTTTTCACATCAAAGACATCATGCACAGAGAGACAGGAGAGAATACATAGAGATCAGAGCCCAGAGACTTTGATTTTGGGGGAGCATTCTTCTTCAACTTTTCTTCCAGAACAGAGTGAAGCAAAGCAGGAAAGCATTCGACCTCGCCATCAGTGCCCAAGTGCGTCGATACCTTTCTAGTGACTTAGTTCTTCCGATTGTTCATCTTCTAGCAGTGATCTTCATCATCATCGTATGGTTCAAGGAACAAAGTGATCGCCTTCAGATCAGACTTCCATAGCAATACTTCCCAGAACAATTTGTACTTTTTGTACTCTTTCTCATTTTATTTTCAAAAGCCAATTTTTAGGCATTTTGTTAAGTGAAACAAAATGGCGACTCTGCTGGGGGCGTCCTTCTCCTCTGACGAGGAGGCAATTGCTCAATACGATGATGTGTCGATTGGATCGACAAAGAAGACTCTGGTTGTACACTTCGACCAGACTGCCTACGAAGAAATGCTCTGAGCTGGGGGTAGTACTCGCTGCTCCAATGTTCAGAAATCGAAGAAAGTGCGAAAAGTTTGGATTCCCAAATCCAAAGCATCCTCGGATCTCCCTCCTGTCTCTGAAGGCAAAGGAATCCTTCCTACTCCTGTTGTAGAGGCTCCCATCTGTGATGAGGCAGTCTCTACTTCGGTGATACGTCATAGGCTTAAAACTCAGTCTTCCGTTTGTAACGTGGCAGACCCTCCAGTTTTACGCTCTGAGCATAAAAATCAGGTTTTACGCTCTGGGCGTAAAAATCAAGTTTTACGTCCCATACGTAAAAATATGTCTCCCGTCTGTGACGTGGTAGACTCCAAAGCTGTACGCTCTATGCGTAAAAATATGTCTCCCGTCAGTGATGTGGTAGACAATCAGAATTTACGCTCCACGCGTAAAAGAAAATCTCCCGTCTATGATGAGGCTGATACTCATGTTTTGCGCTCTATGCGCAAAGGTAAATCTCATGTCTGTGACAGTGTAGATAAAATTCACAATGATGCTTCTGCATCTAAAGTGAATGTACCTGCACGCATGAAGCATAAAAACATAGTTGGTAAAACTTCTATTTTCAACCAACAACCTTCTTATACTGCTGTACGCAAGGTACCAAACCTTCAAATTATGCGTAATAAAGATGGAGTCCTTTGTGCTCAAAAATTGCAGGATTTATGCACGCAACTCCAAGCGCGTAAAAATGTACAATTTGGTTCTGCTAATACAGCCAGTAACCTTCTTTATATACAAGGGACTAAACGTTTCTCTATCCCAAATGTAATAAAGAAGACTTCTTCTTCTACTCCTTCTGATTTACGCGAGTTGCTAATGCAAAAGCGTAAAAATAGACAATCTCCTGTGACACTCCCCCAAGAAAATCACCATTGTAAGTGTCACCAGATTGTAATCAAATGTTGTTGTTCGGCTTCTAAATGGTCATTTTTGACCGGTTAAGTTTTAATGCGCCTCAACAACAAGTTGATGACCAAGAACATGAGTTGTCATATGCGTCAGTCAACATGGCATCTCATACCAACAGAGGACGACGTCTAAGACGCAACACGTCCCAAACCCCAGCCTGTCAACAATCAACCTCTGGTGATTAAGATCAAAGGAAGAACGCAAGCTTCATCTGAGGAATCAGTGAATGTTCCTGCCAAGAGCCAGGACCAACCCCTTATGATCAAAGTCAAAGGACGTACTTCTCGTACGAATAATCCAGAACCACCATTGGTCATCAACCTTGACAAGTCTACGCAGAAGACGGATGATGGTCCGTTAATGATCAATCCGAAGCATATAGTCAAATTCTACATGATGTAAATATTGATCATTCTATACTTTCTAATATCAATGAAGATTTCATTTTTGAGTATATGGCTGTCAAATTTGTTGAAAGAATGACTTTATCTCTTGATGATCGAAGTTATCAATATAAAGACAACATAGATACTGAGGAAACTTTATACATTGACCATAAGGAAAATTCTTTTCCTCCTCATGTCGATGTAGGACCTTATGCTCAAAAGTTCCTAACATCTTCTCCTTATCTTCTTCCTGTAGCTGCTTCATCACAAGCTTGTGTAACTTTTAGACGTCATGAAGAATCTTATTTCGTGATTCCGTCCGATAAGAAAAACAAGCGCCAAATTATGTTTGGCCTGGCTAGAAACATTTCTGTTGTTCAGATGGATGATCTTCGAGATAAAGATAAAGGAAGAATCCGAATTGACAAATATAGTCAACAATCTCTCAAGATCATCCAGAATATGGGATATGATTTGAAGACTATGTAAGGTCTCAATCAAGGCAAGGGTAGACGATTACCATTATGTGGTGATCTATTTTACCAGAAAACTCGTCATGGGTTGGGATATGATCCATCCCACATATTTAATGATGATATACAAGAAGAATTTTCTTCTAGCACTTCACAGTCCTCCGATTCTGAAGAGATTCATTTCATCGAATCTGATATATCACATTCCTCATATGCTGGAGGAGACTATTATGATGAATCTGAGTGTATATTCTCAGTCAACATGGTTCAAACTGATGGTGAATCCGAGCCATTTGAGAATGACCCTTGGGCTCAACAGATGGACACATAGTGGGAACTTCGTTTTGAACAACGACAACCACCTACGGAGGATGAAATTCTTCAAATCGATGTTGGAGACGGAACTACGTCCAAACCTATATTCATCAGTAAGAATCTTTCTGAAGATGAAAAGGAAAAATTGATAAAACTGATTAAAGAATATATTGACATCTTTGCATGGAGTTATGAGGATATGTCGGGTCTAGATCCTAAAGTTGCTACTCATAAACTCAATATTTTGCCTAATGCCAAGCTTGTAAAACAACAGCAACGGCGCTTTAGACCAGATATGATGGATGCAATTGAAGCGGAAGTCAAAAAGTTGATTACATGTGGCTTTGTTCGTGAAGAACAACACCCGGATTGGGTTGCCAATATTGTTCCTGTTATGAAGAAGAACGAAAAAGTCCGAGTTTGTATAGATTATCGAGATCTTAATACGGCTTGTCCAAAGGACGAATTTCCACTTCCAATTACCGATGTCATGATAGACAATACATGCGGTTTTGAACGCATGTCTTTCATGGACGGATTTTCAGGATACAATCAGATCAAGATGCATCCAGAAGATGAGAAGCATACTGCTTTCCGAACACCCCTTGGGGTTTATTGCTATACAGTTATGCCGTTTGGTCTTAAAAATGTCGGTGCCACGTATCAACGGGCTATGAGCAACATCTTTCAAGAACATCTACGAAAGACAGTTGAATGTTATGTCGATGACATTGCTGTCAAAAGTTGATCAAAAGATGATCACATTCAAGACTTAAAGACAGTATTTGAATTGATGCATCGGCATCAATTGAAAATGAACCCTACCAAGTCCTTCTTAGGGGTTTTCAGTGGCAAGTTTTTGGGATTTGTTATCACTTCTCAGGGTATCCATGTTGATCCTGATAAAGTCAAAGTAATTCTTGAAATGCGTCCTCCATGCAATTTAAAAGAACTCCGCGGTTTCCAAGGTCGCATTGCTTATATCAGGAGATTTATATCCAATCTCTCTGGGAGATGTCAACCATTCTCCCGTCTATTAAAGAAAGGTATATCCTTTGTTTGGGATGAAGCTTGTCAGAAGACTTTCAATGACATCAAGCAATACCTTACAAATCCACCTGTTCTGGTACCACCAGTGGTAGGAAGACCATTTTTGCTATATGTTCGAGCCTTAGATCATTCATTTGGTGCTCTTCTTGCACAAAAAAGTGATATGGGTCATGAACAGGCAATTTATTATCTTAGCCGAATGATGGTCGGAGCTGAACACAGGTATACTCCTGTAGAAAAGGAATGTCTAGCTTTGGTTTTTGCTATTCAAAAGACACGACATTATATGACAGGACAGACTATTCATGTCATCTCCAGAATAAATCCTATTCGGGTTTTGATAAAAAAACCAAGCATTCTTAATTCCAGGTTAGCTACCTGGGCGATGTTGCTCACTCCTTACGACATGGTCTATGTACCTCAAAAATCAGTAAAGGGTCAAGCATTAGCTGATTTCTTAGCAGCTCACCCTATACCTGAAACATCGAAACTATATGAAGATATTCCAGATGAAGTTGTGGATTGCAACATGACTTTGAGAAATGATATTTGGCAGTTATACTTTGATGGTGCATCACAGGTTGGACCTAAAGGCAATATTGTCTCTGGGGTAGGAATCGTCTTGGTTTCTCCTAACAAAATGGTCATATACCGTGCCTATTCTCTCAATGAGCCATGCTCTAACAATGTAGCAGAATGTAATGCTCTGCTGATTGGTCTTCAAGTGGCAAAACAATTGGACATTGAATTCCTGGAAGCTTATGGAGATTCTCAACTGATTGTTAATCAGGTTAGAGGAACATATGAAGTCAGGAACCCTGATCTCATCCCTTATCATCAAGTGGTAATCGAATTAGTCCTTTCATTCAAAGGATTCTTCATCGAGTTTGTACCACATTTTCAGAATGTGGAAGCTGATGCTCTTGCTAGCTTGGCTGCGGACTTGGCTGTTCCAATTCGAAGACAAAACACCATTACTTTGTTGGACCGAGACTTATTCTGTGTCAAGAATAATCTGCATATTGAACAGAGTTATATTACAGAATCAAGTTCCCAACAGAGGGATTAGAGAAGTCCATTCATTGATTATGTGGTTCATGGGATTTTACCTGAAGATCCAAAAGAAGTTGCATCAATCGAGAGACGATCATTTCGGTTTTATTATGATTCGTCTTTACATATGTTATATCGTCGTACATATGATGGACTTTTGCTGCGCTGTCTTTCAGAAAGTGAAGCTAAACAAATACTTCGTGAAGCTCATGATGGTGTTTGTGGTACTCATTAACCAGGTCCGAAATTACAAGATCGTATTCAAAGAATGGGATATTATTGGCCATCCATGATAGCAGATGCTGTAGATTATGCCAGACGATGTAAAGCATGTCAGATTTATGCTGATTTTATTCATCAACCGTCTGAATTCTTGCATCCTACGGCATCCTCTTGGCCCTTCGAAGCTTGGGGCATGGATATTATTGGTCCGATTAACCCTTCTTCTGTTAAAGGACATCGGTTTATTTTGGCTATAACCGATTAATTTTTTAAGTGGGCAGAAGCAGTTCCCCTTGCTGAAGTGAAAACATCTAATATGATTAGCTTCATCAAACACCATGTCATTTATCGCTTCGGGATTCCTCGACGGATAATTCATGACAATGGACCACAATTTGCCAGTCAGGCATTTTATCGGTTCTGTGATAATAATCGAATTCAAAATCTGGCTTCTACGGCTTATAATCCAGCTGCTAATGGTTTAGCCGAAGCTTTCAATAAAACGATCATCAAACTTCTTAAAAAGTTCGTCTCTTCTAATAAACGTGATTGGAATGAGAAACTTGGAGAATGTTTATGGGCTTATCGAACAACAATCCGAACTCCTACCGGTTTCACACCATTTTCACTAGTTTACGGATGTGAGGCTATCCTTTCATTGGAAATTCAGATTCCATCTCTTCGAATAGCCATTGCTAATGAGCTAACTACAGAGAACAATAATCGCTTATGACTCCAAGAACTTGAAGGATTGGACGAGAAGCGTCTTCAAGCACAACAGCATATTGAGTTATATCAAGCTCGTATATCTCGAACTTTCAATCGTAAAGTTAAAGAGAGGGTATTCAAGGTCGGTGAGCTAGTACTAGCCGAGACCGATGGTGATGACTCACAAGAGCAAAGGGAAATTCCAAGCAAAATGGGAAGGCCCTTATGTAATCGAGACCGTGTTTTCCAACGGTGCCTATCGGTTATCTAAGCCCAATGGAGATTTACTCATGATGCCGATCAATGGCAAATTTCTTAAGAAGTACTATGTATAAAAAAAACAGAATGAAAATAAATTCTTTTTATTTTTGTTCAGGACAAAGGATTAAGGACGAGGACCACTGCCTTCCTTATTGAATACATAGTCAGCTAATGCATCGAAGACATTATTGCCTGAGTTCACGAAAAACTTGCAGGCAGCCATCTTCAGCGCGGTTCTGCTAAGAACGCGAAAATATCTTGCGGTGGCTTAGGCATAGAAGTGCCTTCGCCTGTTCCGGTTGGGCCCGACACAATTGGCTCAACGGGGCGCGTCTCGATGACGTCCTCAACCTTCATGGTGTCTTTGGTCTTTTGCAGCACATCCTTGGAAGACATTTCCGATAGAGGAGTGGAAACAAGGATGAAACTTTACAAAAAGTTCTCATCTATTTATAGGAGAGAGCTATTAATGAACCGGTCTTGGAGATTGAAACAACTTTTCATTCTCGAAAAGACCTATCCATTCGTTACATCAGATTCATCCATTTAATTGTGGAATTGAATTGATCTTTCTTTTCCCGAAAGATACGTTAGTTCATTCGTTCTTTCATCAATCTTCCTATTCCCCAGCTACCAATGTTTGGTTAAGCTGATTACTTGTCTCCTCGGAGAGAAATTTTAATCTTCTATCTTATCAGTTGATTAAAAAGTTGGATTTGTTATTTATCATGTTCTCATGACCTCTGAATAAATATTAAATTTGCTTGTATCTCCTATCTATCATGTCCATTTGGCCTCTGAATAGATATTAATATATTTTTCTTTGAGTTGTTACGATCTATAATGTCCATATTACCTCTGATAGTTTTGTATACTCTAAAACAGAAAACAAGATTTTATTATCTATCATGTCCATATTACCTCTGGATAGATACAAGTTATTTTCTGAGAATTGTACGCTAAAATCAAGTTATCACTGATAAAAAAATTTGACTTATCAAAATACCATGAACATCGAAAAAATTTCAAAGGAGTATTTCTCACAGAATTATCATTTCCATTCTCACATCATCATCGTAAAAGTCTATTATATTTCTTAGACTTTCTTACAAATCATAATGGAAATCTATTACATCTTGGATTTTCATTCTATACGACAACGATGACCTAACGGAGATCTATTACTTCTTTGGATCTTCTTCATCTGATTCGTTGTTGGTGGCAGTTCCTTGCTGTCTGAGCCTCAAATGGCAACAAGAGCAGTAGGAATTGACTCTGGTCTTCTCTCTCAGACGAGAGGAGAACCCCAGAGTATGGCAGCCCGAAGACGTGTTGCTGCCAATACAACTGGTGGAGAAATGGCGGCCCTTCAGAAGAGATAGGAATGTATCCAGCATTGGGATACGATTCCTAGTTCTGCCGTAAAAGGAACTCTACTACCCAACTTCTTGGGTTAGAGTTGACTCCACCATCCAACTTTTCGTGTATAAAGGCTCTTTCTACCATCTGAGGAAGACCCTTCTATCCCACGAAGAGTTCTGAGTTGTCTGATTTATGCGTCAAAAGCGCATGAGCTTCCTGATATTGATGTCAGAAGAATGCTCCCTACAGTATCCAAGTCGCCAATGCCGGTTCTGGAAAAGTTCTTCAGCCAAGCTTCTGCAGAAAACAGCAAAGAAAAATTTTCAACAGAAGTGTAATCAGGTGCATACTGGCCAATTAAAGACAGATGCTCGCGCACATTGCTTCAACAAGCGCACCTTATCTAACAAGGATTTGCGCTCGTTTAACAGGCGCACCTTTTTAACAAAGATTTGCGCTCATTTTTCATGCGCACCTTATCTAACAAGGATTTGCGCTCGTTTCTCATGTGCACCTTATCTATTAAGGATTTGCACTCATTTTCAGTAGACGTGCCTTATCTATCAAAGATAGGCGTTTGTTTTCAACAAAAGCTCAAAGGCAACCGATTGTGCACCCTGTTTTAATTAAAGAAGAGCGAACCCTGCCCCTTTTATGTAAATCAAAATGTGAGGCGCCTAACTCGTGCACATTGTGGATCCCTGAACGACGCATCAGATTGAGGAATGCTTCTGCATCACCTGATCCTTCGTAGGCAGTTGAGGGACCACCATTTATACGATCGAAGATCGCTGGAGTCAGTCCAAAGCACTCCATGAAGTTGCATACTCGCAGCGATTGATCGACCTTCGTCTCTATATCAAGCTTCGAGCCTTGAGCCTTTTCTTTGTTAGCCTCTATCTCTTTCTTCGGTGCCATGACAGTATGAGGATAAGAAGTGAGAATGAAAAACTTCTCCTTATATATACAATCAATCAACCCTTCGTATTCCCTATGGGAAACTGAACATTATCAATGCAACTCGGGGAGACGAAGAGGCGTTCGAATGTTTCGAGAGAAAATTCATTATGACGGTTGAGTATTGACCGGCACCATTTCTTGACTTTTCATGTTCAAAGTATTTCGAAATTCTTGAAGTCTTTTCAAATTTCGAAAACTTTGAAGGGGGTCTTGTAGGAGCGTAAAAAGTGCTTTATTTGACTAATTCAAAGGAATTGAAGACTTTACGCAAGCAATTCTCTATGAGAGCTGTTTTTACGCCAGGATTATTTGCATTTTTTACGCAAGCTAATCTGTACGCTAGCTACCCTCTACGCTAGCTACTTTACGCTGAGAAGTTGTCAGATCATGCATTTAATGCCAGAGATAATGACGCTGACATAATGATTTGCTGACAACATGCAACACAGAAGTCGAGAGGATCGGATTTTCACCAAACTCGATACTTGTCGTATGGTGTGCAAAAAAGGCTACTTTACGCTCAATAAAATTACTTCTTTTTACGCACAATAGTTATGTGAGCTTTTACGCTCAAGGCTATTGTGAGCGTAAAGTCTATTTGGGCTAAGTTTTATGCTCAATGCTATTTTAGCCACTTTACGCTGGGAAGTTTTATTTGGGTTGTTTTTACGCCAGTGCCACTTTACGCTCAGAGTATATTTTGGGTCGTTTTTACGCCCGATCTTTCCTGACGACTTTGGAACGTGGTTTATCCACGTGGCTTTCATGCCACATTTATTAAAGAACGTGTGTACGTCCTTCCTATTTTTGTTGAAATAATGGAACACGTGTCAACATACGTAGATGGTGACTTCCATCGTGGGTGACAGTTACCAGCGTAAAAACCCAATCATGTTGCTTTTTACGTACAATGGGTCAAGTCTATAAATAGGCTTATTTTTCACATCAAAGACATCATGCACAGAGAGACAAGAGAGAATACATAGAGATCAGAGCCCAGAGACTTTCATTTTGGGGGAGCATTCGACCTCGCCATCAGTGCCCAAGTGCGTCGATACCTTTCTGGTGACTTAGTTCTTCCGATTGTTCATCTTCTAGCAGTGATCTTCATCATCATCGTATGGTCCAAGGAACAAAGTGATCGCCTTCATATCAGACTTCCATAGCAATACTTTCCAGAACAATTTGTACTTTTTGTACTCTTTCTCGTTTTGTTTTCAAAAGCCAATTTTTAGGCATTTTGTTAAGTGAAACATGGATGTTTGGAGGAGTGCTACCCTCGGCTCCAGTGCCTTCCAGAGATGTGGACGACAAATCTCCAAGTGTGGCAGATTTCGTCTTTGAACGAGTAACTTGGAAAACTCCTCCCATAACGGTCGTGGACAACCGCTTAGAAGAGAGTTTCTTGGTTACGCCGGTTGAGATTTTTGGACTGGAGACATTTGCCTTCTTCCCTCTCCCGCTGCCAGGGATCTTCAGAGCAGAATTGCAGGGGGCGATGAGAAGCACCTCGTCTTCTGAATTTGGGTGTTGCAGCCATTGGAAGACGGACCGCCGGTCTTCTTGTATTGCCGCTTTATTACAGCAGCAGTTGACAATGACTTGGGTATAGTGATGTCCCTGAAATGACTCTCTGTACACCAAGTTTTTGTCTCTTTTCTTGCGTTTGTGAAGAATCACGTTGCGTAAGTCACTCGTTTTGTGGGCCCGGGAGTCCTGAGCACATGAGTGTGTTGGCATCCTGCCTGCTCCCTGATGTGGGGGTAGTAAGAGTACTCGTCCCTGATCGTTGTTGGGAGATTCTTGATAACTATTCTGTCCGTTGGCCGCCGGAGGCTGGACACGAATAGTTCTGTACAACTTTCCGTCAGGGGCTCGCGTAATAGTCAGCGGAACGCCCTGAGGGTCGGAAGTTGGGACAGCTGACTGAGCTTGGCGAGCCCGCACTGCCCCAGACTTCTTCCTTCTAGCACCTGAGAGTGCATAGTAGGAAGAGTCCACAGAGACTGGCACAAGAGAGCATCTGGGGTCAGGACTGCCTGAGAGGCGGTCGAAGACTGAGCCCGAGCCGCATGAAGCAGATGGCCTGCGGCTGAGATTGTTAGCCGCATAGCCTGCCTGCATGCGGCTGGCATCTGTGGCCGCATAAGCGGTCCGCATACGGCTGGCAGTTTGCATGCGGCTGGGAACTGTAGTGGCCACGTGGGCCTCTCCTATGCGGCTGGAAGTCATAGTGGCCGCATGAGCATCCTCCATGCGGCTGGCAGCTCTGGCCGCATGAGCCTTCTGTCTGCGGCTGGCTTTTGCGGCCGCATGAGTCTTCATGCGGCTGGCACCCTTCTGTGGTTCCTTCCTGGACCGTGTAGAGTCACCATTTTCCCCTGCAAGTCCAGCATCGTAGTATTTTCCTCTGCCGGACTTGGGGACAACAGAGTCCTCTATGGTCTGAAGTGGGGTCGCCTGCGAGACTTCTCCGTCGTCTTAGGCAACAGAGAGTACTTCTTCGAAAGCTTGGGAAGGAGCGAATGATTTGGGCCTCCACTTTCTGTGGGCCTTTTTCGTATGGGCTCGTCGCTGGATCGGGCCAACGCTCCCGTCGGAGAGCATTTCTTCAAATGCCTGCTGGTCGAACCGGGCGACCAGCATCTGTAGAGTGGAGCCAAGTTTGGCTGCGTCCGATTGCGTCACCAACTCCTCAGCCGTGGAGAAGTTAGTCCCCAGCAGAGTGGCCATCGTGTTTGCCATTGATTGTAAAAGTACAGAACAGTTTTATGGGAGGACTGAACTTAGACTCACAATACAAACTCGCTTGTACAAAGAAAGCCTAGGAATGAAAACCTAGGTACAGCAATCTAAGTACAATTGTTTATTTTTGATTCTGGGGGGTGACGGTAGAGGCTCGGGAGAGTGCTATCAACTCTGCCTTACTCCTTGGACAATCGGACGTAGCCTTGGCTCTGATAAAAAAATGCTCTCGGGATATGTGGGAAGATTCTTCTGTGCACCGCCGCTCTCTCTGTGCGTGCCTCTGTGTCTCTCTGTGTGTCCAGGGTTTGCAAGGGAATGGCACCTTGCTATTTATAGGAGTGGGGTGTGATAAGTAGGGTTTGTAATGATTGCTCCTTAAACAGTGCGCGGTTAAGGATTGGTTAAGATTTGCCTTGATCTTGCTTTTATGTTGATTACAACAAATCTGTATCATTTGTTGAAAATTGATCCGGATAATTATGATGATTACAATAAATTTGATTGTTGTGATTTATTGATAACAACAAATCTGGGTGGGTAAATCTTGGTTGATCTTGTGCCACGTATCTAACCGTCATTATGCTGCGAACCGTAGGAACGCAGGGGATTAAGTCTTAACTGATCTTCTGCCACATGTCCCAACTGCGAGCCGCATGGACAGGGTGTCCTGACAGAGCCGCATGCGTGTGGTCTGGTAATTGAGCCGCATGATGGTGGCCCCCATGATTCGAGCCGCATGAGTGTGGCAGCCGCATAGGTATGGCCTCCAAAATCTGAGCCGCATGAGGGTGGCTCCCCATGATCCGAACCGCATGGGAGTAGTAGCCGCATGGGGGTGGCCTCCAACTGAACCGCATAAGGGTGGCCACATGTCAGAGCCGCATGGGTGTGGCCTCCCAGAATCTGAGCCGCATGAGGATGGCCTCCATGATCCGAGCCGCATGAGAGTAGCAGCTGCATGGGGGTGGCCTCCAACTGAACCGCATAAGGATGGCCATATGTTCAGAGCCGCATAGAAGACCTTGAAGCGATCCGCATGAAGAGCTTTGGAATTTGGTGGATCGTGCCAGCTATAGAGATTTTCTTCGTTTCCCTAGGAACACGCCATTTTGTCAGAGTCATCATTGCAGCTTTATGTCAGAGCTGTCAATTCACCTTATGTCAGAGCTGTCTTGTTGCGTCAGAGCATTAAATGAGGCCACTGCTTAATGGCCAGCTGTAGAGACGAACCGCATAAGGCCACGTGGCTTTTACCCGAGCCGTATGGCTATGTTGGGGACTTTTGAGCCGCATGAAGCTCTAGGGGACTCTTGAGCCGCATGAAGCTCTGAGAGATTCTTTGAACCGCATGAGACCCCCTCTATTTTGAGTCGCATGGACTTTCCTATTCTTTTCCATGCTTCTACAATGTATTTATATATATACGCATATACACATATTTACACACATATAATATATATATTTATATATGTATACATACTCACATATACAATATATATTTACATATATATATTTATATATCTATATACATATTCACATATATATAATAACAAATAATATACATGTATCCTTAAATAAATATTCAGAAAATTCTAATATAATCTTAGCAATATTCTTCTAGGATAGTGCTATATATATATATACATATATATCTATCTACACATGCATATATATATATATATCTATATATACACCCATCCATTTATATATATACCTCTGATATATATATATATATATATATATATATATATATATATATATATATATATATATATATATATATATATATATATATATATATATATCAATAAATACTCAATTAACCAATAATGATAATATCTAATAGTAATAATTATATTTATCTAATCGCCACAAAATAATAAAATAATAAATAAATAATTAAATGGTGGTTTGGTGAATCCATACTATTCACCTTTAACCGGGTCCAGAAAATTGTACAAATATTATCAAATAATATTTAATAATAAAATGCCAACTTTTGTACAAATATCCAAATAATTAAAAATGTACATCAATAACCAAAATAATTTAGGAATTATTAGTACACACATAAAATATGCCTACATGGTCATCTTGGTCTCACTACATACCTACAAAGGCTTGGAGTCGGTTCGGGCCCAGTTCGGACTAAAATGGTATAACCGGTTCCCTAAAACTCAATAATATAAATAATAAATAAATAAATCTTCGGTAAGGGTTAAGTCGCAACTTGGCCTGGTTTTTCTAGTTAGGACATCACTATGGCTCAGTTTTCCCTATCGGGACTAATACACTAGCCAAAGCACGCCATAGCACTATCCGTGCCACGATTTCTAGTCACCGTGCACTCCAAAACTCCATCATGGCTAAAACCATCTACCGTAATAATTAACTAAATAATTATTTATAAAATCTAAAAATCACCATTTAATTTAAATAAATAAATAAAATATATTATAAAATTTTCGGGAAGAGGGGTTACAAATCTACCCACCTTAAAAATAATTTCGTCCTCGAAATTCTAATTCATAACTATTCAAAAAGGAAATCTACCATTACTTAAATCTCCTCAATTTTTTTTTCCTCAAAACAGTTTATATCCTCCTCCTAGCCATTTTGTAACTATAAAACTCCGAGAACTTCTACCCACCTTTGGTCACACTACTCCCTCAAAGGTATGTCCCTACAACTTTATAATCATCCAACTAATTGCTATAATTGCTGCGAATAGGTATCTACTGTATATGGCCCCTATAATTCTCTCCTTTCTATCAAGCAACCCAAAATTTAACCAGCAACAAAATTACATAAGTAGCTAAAAAATACTGATAAATTCTAATAAGCATGACCATCCGTCGCTCTGAGATAGGAAGGACAGGAGGATAAGGAAGAATAATCGAGAGCATTTATTAAGTTTCCCGAGCGGTAGCGTATCCAATGATGCAGATAAAAAGAAGGTTTATAAGCCATTGACCTATTTGCTAGATTAGGCTACTCTAGTCCAGTCACTTGCTAACCCAAAGAAACCTTCGTTTCTTAGAGGGGCTTGCAATCCGTGCAATACAGAAGTTCCGTTCTCGAAATTCTAAACTAAGTTCCATAATAGAACGGAAATTGGAGAAATCAAGATTGTGATCTTTTTCGTGGTTATTTAAACACACGAGCAAGGGATAAAGTGCAATACAAGTTCGTATCGCGACTTCTAGGTAGATGGAATATTGGTTACGAATGACTTCATGTTCTAAGAGAGGGAGACTACGTAATAGGTATAGGGACCTATTTCAAAAAGTTCAGTTTTATAGTCTAAATATGGTGGTATGCATGGATGGATTTTATGGGGTCTTAATGGGTTCCTTGATTGTACATCAATCGCTGGTTGGATGAACCTTGGATTTTAATCTATATTGACTGGACAAGATCTCAAAAACTATTTCTACTAGGTTAAGGTAACCTAGAATAAGTTTTCACCCAAATGGTTGAGCTAGTTGCCAGTTAGGTTGGTTAGCTAGGTCCCTAAAGCCCAAAATGCGTCTTCCATGACTTTTGTGTTTAAGTAGCACGAGAAGGCACAATTAAGTGGCTCACTAGTGACATGTACGTAGTGAGCTTCGAGTCGACCACAACCATATATTGGGTCGGATGAATTGAGTCGAGGTTGAGTCTCTAATTGTAGTCGGGAAAGTATACCGGTAGTATGGTAAGGGTTATCGCTAGTCCTTTTTAACCCGAAAGTCATATCATAAAAATAGAGTACAAGAAGACGTGTTTGAGTGGGACATGATATACCTAGATGGAGGTGGACTCGTCCAGATTTTGTATGTAAAATTTATTGGAAGGTAACAGCTGGTCTCGTGCTCCGAATATTAATGACACGGCCGAGAACACAAGATGATCTAAAGGGAAAGTGGGAGTCCATGGGGCACTAATTTATCATCCTTAAACAATCAAAAATCCTCGTTTATCCTAAAATTTTAGAAGGCTTACAGTCTATCCACCTTAGGAGTTAGGACATGGTCTTAGGAATAATGAGTTTAGAAGAATTCCAAAGTCCAGATATTGTACCCCGACTCTTGTTAATACAGAATAAGGCACGGCATAACGGGATACGGTAGAGGTAAGTCAAGTTAAGGATCGATCCTCAATAATTGGAAAACGAGTATGTACAATGACACATGGTCGATAAAATAGAATGACCTACTCGTCCACAATATACGAGAGTTTTCGACGGGGTAGCCAACTCTAAGGCACATCCTACGAAAAGATTTCTAACAACCGAGTCATGAGTTTCTATTTGTGTTAAGCATGCCAGACCATTGTCACAAGAGTTCTAGGGGTATGGGCTTAAGGGTTGCTAGTTAAAGCAAGCTTCAAGCAATAAGTTAGAGACTCACAACAAATTGTTTTCTTGAGAATAGATAGTCTCCTATGTTGGCATCTTGACTAAGGGTAAAACCCTAATCATTCTCAAATTCAAATGGCTAGAAGGACCCATTAGTAGTTTGGGGGTCGAGAGGAGAACGAGTAACTCAATCTCATGGCTGGCCGATGGTAGTTACACTTGTGTATACAACTATCATAGCCATAGGGATACTCTGTATCTCTCTAACAATTATGAGCTTTCGTCTTTCCAAATCAGTGAAAGACAAAAATAATAGAGTTCAAGGGAGATGTCACTGAATACAATTACGTGATTCAAAGGCGAATGTATAATTCAAGAGAAATTGTCAATGCAGTCGCGGATGAGATCCTAGAGACATCTACATCTCAATCCACATAGGTTAATCAGAGGGAGAGCGAACCAGGTGCACTACGGTTGATCAGACGCGTAATACATCGATTCTGATTAGACAATATGTTAATAGGCGTCCCTACTAAACATATGTCTTGAATCAAGCTCGAGAACAGTGTGAGCTTGCAAAACTAGGCTGTAATAGCAGCATTGGTCAAGATAGTCAAAATACGAGTACGCGAGATTTTGAAAGGAGGCAGAAGTAGTTCGAGTTTCGTGAGAATCAAAAATTTACCAGGTGTTCTTGCTTATACGGTCATCCTACTATCTTCTTATCCAAGGCCTTGGTCGACTAATGGGTTATGGACATTCTAAATTCCATATTCTAGGTAAACATATTAGTGTCTGTCAATTACCTCGTCAATAGATCACAAGGACCACGGAATGCTAGGTCGGGAGATACGCTACCCAATCTCACAGAACTTCCACTAGTATTGGCTTTGGATTTTATGGGACATACCTGGCATCGTCCTATCTTCCATAGTATCCTAAACTTGTAATCACGTCTAAAATTATTTCACCGAGGATTATGCCCCACCCGTATGCTCTGGCTATGGTAAACCCTTGATTTCGTGATTCAGATGTGATATGCTATCTGATACTCTACCTTATATTGACACAAGGGTGACTACGATCAAAGAGGACCACTAGCCATAGTTTTTAGTAACATTCTATAATCGATATTTTTCTAATCTAATTTCAACTCTAGGGGTCGTGCCTCGCCAGTGCGCTGCTGGCTGCAGTAAATCCATAGTCTCCATAATTTAAATAAATGGCGACAGTGCGCTGCTGTCCTGCCAATATGAGTTAACTAACATCCCCTTAACTATATCCTTAAAAATTTCATGAGCTTCTAGAGATTTAAGCAAGTTGACCATAAAAATAAAGTGTAAGTATCTATCAGTCACAATCCTTAAAAATAAAAGATGAACATGGAGGAAGATAACTGAAGACAAAGAAATACAAACCTTCTAACTATTCCATGTGTATTCAAACCATTGAGGAGAAACTTGAATCGAGACTAATTCGAAGTTCGTATATGGGTAACATAATCAGAAATTATATAAAATAATAATTCTCAGGGCCAAATAGGAACTAAGTAGGCAATTTGAACTAAGATATGAGGATGATATCTAAGGAGGCAAAGAGAAGGAATTGCACAATTAATCAAGGTTAGATCATTACTTCTATGAAGCCCTGTCTCACCAAGTGAATAATCTATCCACATGGGATTATATCATCATATCAAGAGGTAATAGTGTACCTATGGGGTTCTGACAACTATCAAAATTAATAACACTTCATCTAAATTGTATGGCCTAGACTACCCATCGGTAAACTTGTATAAGGGACTCCCAGTCCTAGTCATTCTCTTAAATTAAATTAATCCCTAACTCGTGAATGAGCATTTCCTAGTCGCAGGCTCGCAATAGTACGACTAACTCAAGTACTATCACGAGTTCGCATGATTTGCGAAAACAGACCTGCATGGACCACCACAAAAACTTGTCATGACCCGCACCCTTTTCTTTGTTTTTAAACGGATACGAGACGTGTCCAAGCCAGCCTACGCCGCAGTGTCGGCGGTAGAATGCTGTCACGGCCATGAAGATCAAAATAACTAAAACAATGCTCATTCACAACTAATATTTACAATATTCACAAGTTTTACATTTACAGAAAATATAAACTCGTACAAATACTGGAATGACTACAACTCATCTATCTAGCTAGTCTCTAGGCTTTTGTCTGTAAGTACACCCGCAATTTCTATGCTAAGTGAATCCACGGTTAACCTAAAAAATATTGGTTTCCAGTCAGGAATGGAACGAGCACAATTCACTGAATGCAATTTCAATAAATGAAAATGACTATACAACAGAGGTTAGACATCAATTACATGTTTTTGAAAATAAACAGAAAAGACAAAAATCAATAACATAGACAAAAATACTTTCCCCAATCTTAGAAGTACCTTTGATATGTGATCAGTCTGGGACACTACACCGCGAGGTCTACGAGGTCTACTTGCACGAAAATAAACAATGTCTACGAGGTCTACTTGCAGAAATTAAACAATGTCTACGAGGTCTACTTACAGAAATTAAACAATGTCTACGAGGTCTACTTGCAGAAATTAAACAATGTCTACGAGGTCTACTGCATGAAATTAAACAATGTCTACGAAGTCTACTGCATAAAAATAAACAATGTCTACGGTAGGATCACACATCCTTGGTACTTCTCATTTTCGACTCAACAATTTATAATAGAATATAAAAATCACATAACCAATGGCTAATCAATGAAATATAGTAAAGATCAATATCAAAATGCAGACAATAAACAGTACTCGCCTGTGGTCCTTTGCTGGTGAAACCGATAATCCAAACCACTCAGTGTGCCACAAAAGTCAAAACTCATACAACAGTCCCCGAAAGCTAAAATAAACATTTCTAATGTTCTCAGAATAGTCAAAATAGCTAGAATTGCCTGTCTTTAAGTCCAATTCTGAATTCAGGGGTAAAACGGTAATTTTGGGTCAAAACGGTATCCGTCGTTGGACCCGTTTTGTACCAAAAAGTGTGTCAGAGTCAACGGTCTCTAAAGTCATCAAACTATATGTCTACGAATTCGTTTTGATGGTACGAACCCAACCGTATGTCAAAAGTTGGATTCCGGTAGGCCGTGCACAAAATTGCCCGTTGAGTCGGACCGTGGGGCCCACAAAACGACGATCCGATCAACTGTCTCAGAATTGGACCAAACTTGTCATACAGGACCAAAAAAATAATACGGTCCTGCTGGCGTAAGTTTCGTCTCGATCTGACGAACGTGTACGAAGTAATTAGGAAATTTGCACAGAGGCCGATACGGTGAATTTCGACGGATACGCATCAAATTCGTCGCGCACACGCGACCAATTTGAATTCCGTCAAAGATCCACACATCCACGAAGCCGTTACGCACCTTTCGATGCTTTCAGTTCGCAACCACGTCGCCCGGATTGGCGGGACGCACGTCGTATCGAACAATTTTCTAGTTTTTGAAAACTATTTTCACAGGTTTTTTCTTGATTTTCACGCTGGCTTATCCTACTGTACAAATTCCTAGAATTAAATCTAATGATGGGGTTTTAATCCCTGTTAGGTTGTCTAAAAATTTGTTCAAGTAGATTACTAGATTTCTCTCTGGTTTGACCAAAAATAGCCTTCCAAAATGGGGTTTGAGGACAGTACTATACCCTGTTTACGAACAGGATTTGTGTCGACTTGGAGTCAATTTTTTGGGAAACCTAGAGCGGCTAAAATCAAACGAATTAAAGGGACTAGGAGTTGGTTATGTCAGGATCGTACCGGAATAAAACGGCTCGCGACGACGCGTGCGTGGAGGAAGATTCCCATTGCGAACGGTGGTCGTGCTGTTGTGCAGGCCGCGCGTGCGCGCGCGTGTTGCCGTTTGCGCGCGCTCGGCCGTGGCCGGCCTGCGGCTGCGCGCGCTGGTGGCGCCAGGACGGGGAAGGGGTCCAGCCTCGAGGGTGGCGCGCGTGGGTTTCCTTAAGGTTTCATGTTATCATCAAGCTCGGGTTCAGCATGGGATAAGGGGATGCCCGCTCGGGATAGGGCCCAGTGGGATGGCTCGATTTGTTTTGTTTTTTGGAATTCCTATTCTATCAAAAGGTATTAATATATATATATATATATATATATATATTATATATATATAATTATATTTATAGTTAGATATAGATATATATATAGAATATATATATAGATATTTATATGTATTATAGATTAGCATATATTAATATATGCTAATATATAAAATAATATATATATATATAAGATATATATATATAAATATATAAGATATCTAATATTAGTATATATTATATATATATATAATCACTTATGTATTTATATATACGCATTACACATATTTACACACATATATATATATATATATATATATATATATATATATATATGTATTATGTAACATACTCACATATACAATATCTATTTACATATATATTTATATATTATATACATATTCACACATATATAATAACAAATAATATACATGTATCCTTAAATAATATCAGAAAATTCTAATATAATCTTAGCATAATCTTCTAGGATAGTGCTATATATATATATATATATATATATATATATATATAGATATATATAATATATATATATATTATATATATATATTATTATATATATATAATTATATAGATATATATATATATATATATCTATATATTCTATATATATAGAGAATATATATATATTAATTAATCTATTAATATATATAATTATATATATATATATATATATATATATATATATATATTATATTTTAAATAATATATAATATATTTTAAATATATATATATATATAATATTATATATATATTATATATATTATATATATATATATATATAAATACTCAATTAACCAATAATGATATAGTAATAATATATTTACCTAATCGCCACAAAATAATAAATAAATAATTAATTAATTAAATGGTGGTTTGGTGAATCCATACTATTCACCTTTAACCGGATCCAGAAAATTGTACAAATATTGTAAAATAATATTTAATAATAAAAGGCCAACTTTGTACAATATCCAAATAATTAAAATGTACATCAATAACCAAAATAATTTAGGAATTATTAGTACATATAAAATGCCTACATGGTCGTCTTGGTCTCACTACATACTACAAAGGCTTGGAGTCGGTTCGGGCCCAGTTCGGGCTAAAATGGTATAATCGGTTCCCTAAAACTCAATAATATAAATAATAAATAAATAAATCTTCGGTAAGGGTTAAGTCGCAACTTGGCCTGGTTTTCTAGTTAGGACATACTATGGCTCAGTCTTCCCTACCGGGGCTAATACACTAGCCAAAGCACGCCATGGCACTAACCGTGCCCGATTCTAGTCACCGTGCACTCCAAAACTCCATCATGGCTAAAACCATCTACCGTAATAATAACTAAATAATTATTTTAAAATCTAAAAATTACCATTTAATTTAAATAAAAAATAAAATATATTATAAAATTCTGGGAGAGGGGTTACAAGCAGCATTGATGACAACTTCATAGTGGTGATTGCAATGATGTTGTTGGTCCACCGCTGGACGGGAGGATTTGCAACATTCCGCTTCTGTTAAGAGTTCACGGAGGTCACTAACAGGACGAGAAGAAGTTACAGGAATTAGTCCTTGATGATATTCGGGACATGGCTATTCTTGAGGGTCCCGTACCTGAGTGTACAAGGACGTGCTAAGCTGGTTAGCATAAGTCTCAGGATTTTTTATCTCAGAATCTTCCTCTGGCACAAGTTAGCAACTGGTGCAAGTTGCACTTGATACATCTTGTGATTTTTCGAGGTTGACCCTAATTGGCACCTGTTGATATAGGTGTGCAGTCTGATAGGGGGCTACTTGTGCATCTACTGAGATACTAGCAGTTTGCCTTATCGGAACCTTGAATACATAGGATTGGTAGATCCTGCTCTGACCTCTTTGGAGTAGGCATAATACCCTTTTGTGTGGAAAGTTTATTCTAAATAGAACCTATCTTTCTGACAGAGATTTGGTTTCTTTGTTAAGGAATAATTCCTATTGAATTAGCAGTACTTTCACCCAGTCAACGACTCGAGCAGAATGAGGAAAAGCTAAAGAGCATTTTCTTTGATTTAGTGATTTCTCACTAAACTTCTGGTTGGTGGCAAAGAGGGAGCCACTAACAGGTTTCTCTTTACGTTGCACTAGTGCAAAGTATGTGCAGGTTGCACAGAGCTGAACATGCGCAAGTTGCGCGGAGCAGGAACATGTGCAAGTTGTGCCGGAGTAGGAACATGCAGGTTGCGCCAGAAAGGAAAAGACCAAAGGGCGCTTTCCTTTGTTTTGTCCAGCAGTGTGTCGAGATAAAGTCTCATTCAATTTCAGAGTCAGAGAAGTAGAGGGGTTAGCCAAAGGCTGTTTTCCTTAGGTTGCGCCAAAGCAGTGATGGGCGCAAGTTGCGCAGCAAGAACGGGTACAGGTTGCGCCGGGGAAGTAAAGGCCAAAGGATACTTCCTTTGTTTGGACAGCGGTGTGTCGAGACAATCTTCTTCGATTTCAGAATCGGAGAAATGAGGGATTAGCCAAAAGACTATTTTCCTTAGATTACGCTAAGGCAGTGATGGGGTAAGTTGCGCAGAGGCATAGGATGTGCCGTCGAGGACTTAAGAGTCCAAACCAGAGCGCGCCTTGCTCTTAACAGCGGGAGTAGTGCGCTTGGCACCCCCAACATTGATCATGGCCTCGTAGGCTGTCTGGTCGACTTGAACGACCAGGGTCTTCTGGTCTTGCCGATTGACGCGGTATCACATTGAGTTGTCACTTTCTCGTCGGAGGAGAAAGTTGTCCCCAACAGTGTAAAACCCCTAAAATTTACTATATTTTTTTATTTATTAAATTCGGTACTGATTTAAATTTTTGTATTTTACGTCGCATAGTTGTATGTACGTCACGTGCAAATTCGCTCTTTTATATTTGCTCGTCGAGTGAAAATTTCGCGCGAGGTACATATTTTGAAAAAGTTTTATTTATAGAATTTATCATATAGAGACATATTTATTTCTATAGCATAATTAAATATTTTATTTTGGTTTAAAGGTATAATTATAGGAATAATTGTGCATACCCATTTTCGTAAATATTTATTAGTTATTTTAAACAAATAGTAATTTTGAAATTAATTATTTTATTATTTATGAAAATGGTATTCGAGATATTTATTCATAATACTAGTATAAATTGTAACTTAGAAATTTATATTCTATTTGCATACGATTGCATGAATTTAATAACTGTTTAGCAGTATTCTGGGTACGCGCGCTTCAGGTTGCGCTCTTGTTCACTTGCGCGAACGGTTGCACTAACTGTTGTGGATGTGTGACATCATTTGATTGAGATAGTGTGGTCATGGGCAGTGTAGGGCACATTCTGCGAAGTTAGTGGCTTGGGTGCTACGTCACTCTGTTCTGCACATTGTTTGATCACCTTACGCGAGCTTCATCAGGTTACATGTGGCACAATGTAGCAACTTGCGCGCGGTGCACCAACTGTTATGGACATGTGGCATCGTTTGATTGAGATACGCGTGGTCATGGGCAGTGTAGTGAGCACGCTCTGCGAAGTTGGTGGCTTGCGCGCCACGTCACCTCCTTTAAAAAAAGAGTTGATCAAGTGGCGCCAACTAGCCAGGCTGCGCATGGGTGCAACTCAACAACTAGCGCCTTTGACTAGGCCTTCTGTGTTGTACTGATTAATTCTCGTGCCACACAATGACTTGCGCGAACCAGCTGTAACAATAATTACATGTTGACAAATCTTCTCGAACGCCGCGTTGCGCAGGATTCGAGTAGATTTTCCTTAATCTCTGTGCTGTCAGTTTGTCAGGCAATAATGATGCCGTTACAGCTTCTCGAGGAAGTGCGCCATATGGCGTGTCAACATGACTCCAGCGTAACCAGGTTGGCACAACCTGATGCTGCACAACTTGATGGTTTGGCACAACATAATTATTAGGCACCATTTGATGATCGAACACTTTAATAGTGGCGCAGCTTAATTTTTAGCCTCTACAAAGCGACATCGAAAACCAACAGGGCAACGATCTTGGAACATCAACTCTTATATAGAAATTTTTTCTAAAATGCATGTCACTGCATCTTGGGCACAATTTCTAAAACAATCCAATCCATAACGAAAATGGTCTCAATTATTGTCCCTTGATCTTGGTAAAGTTTCCCTTTAACCATTATCTGGATGAAAAGAAACACATAAGACTCAAGGAAATTAGATGAATTTTAATTGATTAATCAATGATATAAATTACGTAATGATAAAACGGTCTAAGATGTGATGAGTATTCCTATATTTGCATTTTTGTAATATTACTTAATTTCTAAGTACTATTAGGTTGAGACCTACATGGGCCACCATAAATCTTGCTAAGTCTCAAACTCATGAATAATGTGGAAAGAAGAAACTGGCAACAAGTAGGCTCTGGCACATGAATCAAAGCTTTAGATGTTTTTTCGTAACATAAATCCTGATGTATATATAGCCATTCACACTGTAATGGCCAACTTTTGGAATTTTGCGCAGAAATAAGCAAAATACACTATTTTTGCTTTTCTGCGCATGCATTGGGCTGACGCATTTGCATGTATCATCAGACTTAAATGCCTACGCAAAACGCAATCTGCTGACCGTTGTAACATTACGAGGAATATATTAAATTCCCATAAATACGACAATGTTGTTTAACAATCCGAACGGATACTAGGATCTGCATATTAAATGCACTGCATCTCTCTCGGAGGTCAATGCCCATGCACAGAAATTGTTTCTTTTGTAAAGGAAATTAAGTTTCCTATGCAGAAATGCAGCTTATAACCTGCACAGGATGACACGTGGCACTGCTCCATAAGAAAGTAATAGAGACCATTATTATGCTGACGTAACCACTGCCAACTTTCGTTATTGCAAATGTTTACATTTTGGAATAGGAAAATGTCAGGAATATATTATAGCACGTTCTTCGCTATCCACCACCATAATGTAGGAATTCAAATTGTTTTTGTCCTTTTGCTTCTTGCGCATGTGCAGGAACTTAGTATTTGATCTGCTTCATTTGAGGATTTATGTCATATATAGGCAACTTTGCCCTCTGGTTGCGCACAACGGTTTTGTCTCAAAGACCCAAAAATACCCTATTTTAGGTTTTAAGAGTGGCTCTTCTAAGCATGGATTTTTGATGCTTCTACAACCATGATTGTCGTTTCGAAACTAAAAATATATCGCCCTTGGGATTCGAAATGTCATAAACATCCACTCTATTATTAATATAGGGGAGAGGAAACATCTTTTAAGCGCATAATTAGCTCAACGTCCCCCATTTGCATAGAGAGAACTCCCGAATCATTTAAGGGGCCTCCATTCTGCGTGTAACTCTGTATACTCTTAAGCGTGAACCACCATTATGCGTGCAACTCTATATAACTCTTAAGCATGAACCAACATTCTGCATACCACATGGCCTTATTCATGGGAATGCAATTAATCATAATGATTACTGCGAATAATCTCCTCAATTTTTGTAAGGAATTTGTACGTTTCAAAATTCGAAGAATCTGTGGAGATGTCAGAGCTCTTCCCTCGATACACGTATGCCGTCATCAATAAAGAATGTGAATCAAATTTTCCGTGGATTCTTTAAGCGTGCTTAAGCTTAACAACTAAGCGACTTTCAGTGCAATGGTTCTTCTGTTAGAGATTTTAAACGTGAGTACTGCTTTGGTAAATGCAATATCTTCGAGCATTTATGTATTGACACACCGAAGCTTGCTTCAATGTGCAGCTAACACGGATAGGTCCTTTGTGAAGAAAATAGCCCCGTTGTGCTTTTTTAAGCGTGATGACTTTCAAGCGTGAAGCTTGTGTTCTTAAAAGACGGTAGACTTTCCTTGCAAATTAGTTGATACTGCAACTTTAAGCTTTCCATGTGGACATTCCATACAAAGTTTTAAGTTTGGTAACTGACCAATCTCTTAAGCTAAGAAGTTGTTCAGTTTACGCACGTAAAACCTTCTACGCATAATAAAGTCACGGGGACCAAGTTGTACTCTTTTGAGGGTGGCACTCTTTAAACTTACGAGTGGCTTTAAATCTTGATATTTTTCTATGCTTCTACAAAGAGAAAGTGAAGCGAGGGAAAGAAAGAAGAGATGGATGGATGGTGTTGGCTATATGGAATCCCCAAAGGCCGTTGATAGTGTATTAGTATCCACCAATTACTCAACCTACCCAGAATATTTATTGGATCCCGCAATATCCCTCATCCAATAATATCGAACATGACTGGTCGGTCATCGAGCCACATACTTGCTGATTTAGCTATTTCTGCCAGAACTAGAATTTCTGTCCACCGCTAGCTAATGTGCTTACTCAAAACCAATGATGAGGGGCTTGTATCATTTTGTGCCTCATAGTGTATTTATAGGTTACGAGGGATTGGGGCACACATGTTGCGTATATAATTTCTAGTAAGAGAAAAATGGGCCAAAAAGAAAGAAAGAGAAAACACATATTTATATTATTTTAATAGTGGCATTAATTATGTCATTATTTAATTTGATTATAGATCATAATCAATTAAATTATACTCATGTCAATTTAATTAGTTTTAATTAAGATGGAATACTACTATCTCATAAATATCTAATTAATATTCTAATCTAATATAGGTAACCTTAGATTTCAAACAAAATTCAAGCATCCTTTAATTAACATTATTTTGGATTGATTTTAGCTTATAAATTAAATTAAATTTAAAGTATTAAAAATTAGATCATGTTGGATTTAATCTCATTCAACAAGTTAAGATTTTAATGTACGAGGATTCTCTCTTTCACCATAAATGAGTAAATGGCATTTTTTATCCCTAAATAATTTTATTTTTAAGTAAGAAAGTTTTACACCAAAAATTAGTAATATTCATACTATTTGACTTATATATCTATACTATTATAATACATATTTGAAACGACTAAAAAATAAGCCGTGTAAGCCATATGTAAATCATCTATTAATTAATATAAAAGAATAAAGGCTTAAGTGTACTTTGATACCCTCAACTATTTCAGTTTTTCAACTTAATACCCTAAACTTTTTTACTCAACAACTCGATACCCTCAACTATTTTAGTTTTTCAACTTAATACCTAAAACAAAAAAATTCTAAAACTACCCTTGACTCCCTCCGGCGGTGCGCGATGAGGGGGCACGGGTGGAGGAGGGGGTGGGGGTGGGGGCGGCCGACGGCGAGAGGAGGGTGTAGGAACCCTAGAGGGGGGGTGAATAGGGTCAAGCTAGCTAATCAAGCACTTAGCACAAGCTAATTAGCAATTTAAAAATTTAAGTGCAAGAGAAGAAGCAATAACAATACCGACACACGATATATCCTGGTATCCTCCCAAGAGGCACTCCAGTCCCGGAACTCTCTCCGGCTTTAATCTACTATTTGAGTAAATAGTTACACACGAGTTTGGATCCGAAGAACTCGCCAACTTCTTACACGAGAGCTTTAATCCGAAGGCCTCTCCGACTTCAACCGATAGTTTGGATACGAAGACTCCCCAACTTCAACCGAGAGTTTGGATACGAAGACTCCCCAACTTCAACCGAGAGTTTGGATACGAAGACTCTCCAACTTCAACCGAGAGTTTGGAAACGAATACTCTCCAACTTCAACATTTCACAATAGGTTTTGATCTCCTTATACAATAAGATGAAGATCTCACTTTTCAACTCAATAACTCTAACACAATTTGTGGATGGCAAATGAAATCTTTGTAGAGTTGTTTGTGGATAGGCTTTGGTGGTTTAGAAATTTTTAGGCTCAAAGCATCAACCTTGAATGAAGGGGTTCAAGGCTATTTATAACCAAAGTATTGAAAAGAGCTCAAGGCAACTTTTCAGTTCGCGAACCGACATACCGTCGGTATGAACCGACATACCGGCGGTATACCGGTCTGGAATACAACGGCTAGAAATATAGCCGTTGGGAACATTAATTGCTCGGATTTCCGGCCGTTGGAATTTCAACGTTACTAAACCGGTATACCATCGGTATGAACCGGTATACCGTCGGAATGCCGATTTTGTAGACAGAAACTTTCTGTGAACAAAATCGGTATACCGTCGGTATGGACCGGTATACCGTCGGTATGCCGGTTTTCATCCGAAAATGATCCTGGGCTAGTTTCTACCCTAGCTTTCGATTTTGCCATCCATTTCTTATGTTTATAATTATTCCTAAGACTCATTACAGACTCCAGATATACTATAGCAGGTGCAGGCTTCTTCAGAGTCTTGAAATGATGATGGCATGGCTTGGCTTCTTCTTTTGATAGGTGCTGGCTTTTTTATTGACGACAGCTGTCCAAAGATATCCAGTTTGTGAAAATTGAATACCTTTCGGGGGCTTCGCCCCCGAACCCCCAACGGGGGGCACTGCCCCCTCGACCCCTGTCCGCTGACCGGGCAGCGGAACCCCCGGTGCGTGGCACCGGAGATGTCGTCGGGTGGTTCAGAGAAATCTTGTGGGATCCATCGTCTTTGGTCCACCATGATTTCTTCATTGCATATGTCCATATTGATCTTGCTTATTGCTTTTCTGCATGTACATGTTAGACGAACAAAGCAATATACATAGTAGCAAGTATGATAAGTTTAATGCACATTAGGACAATGCTGAGTTTAAGTATAAGTGCTAAGGTGATAGCATAAATGTTAGTGATATCATAATGATTAAACTTAATTGAATGACCACAATCAAAAATATAGTTTTGATTTTGGCAACCCGATTAAATTTAAGATAGATAAGCTCATATCACTAATATGTAAACCAATAGGCACATATCACCAAAGGTATAAGTATAAGTAGAAATGCTATAGCGATAGTATGAAGATTAGTGATAATGAAATGCTAAACTTAACATATTAACCATATTCAAAAACATGATACCATCATTGGGCCAACAGAGGGGGCGGGGGTGGAGGCGGGAAAGGAGGGGGGAGCGGGGGGGGGTGTGCGTGCGGGGCGGAGGGGGGAGGAAGCTGGGGGTGGCCGGAGGGAGGGTGCGGGTTGGGGGTAGTTTTAAATTTTGAGCAGAGGCATTATGTCCAAAAACTTTTCTGGGTATCAAGTTGAAAAAAAGGGTTCAGGTATCAAGTTGAAAAACGAAAATAGTTGAGGATATCAAAGTGCAATTGAGCCTAAAAAAATAAAATTAAAATCTCTACTATTATAATGCAGCTTTGAAACGACTTAAAAATGGGCTGTCTAAGCCGTATGTATATCCTCTATTAAATTAATATAAAATAAATTTAATTTTTTGTAACTACCGCATATGTTATCTTAGTTAAGAAAATAAAACAAAATCCTTCTAATTATCTGAACATATAACAAATGCTAAAATATATACAATATTTAAATTATATTTAAACTAACTACATGATATTATCTAACTAAACACAAATCCAGAATTCTAAAAAACGTATCTATTAATAAATTCTTATTAAAATATATTCAAATCATTTTTAAAATAATTTAAATTTATATCTAATTTTTAATAATATTATAAAAAAAAATTGGTTACATAGAATGCACGTGAACGTGACTAATTGGTATATATGGGTTGTTTAGTTTACATCATAGATGATACCAAATACTTATGGATGAATTATATAAATAATTAAATAGTATTTTAAATATCACTATAATGCAATAGACAGTAGGTTAGTATAAATACTAAAACCGTAAAAGTAAGTTTACAAAACCTGTGCGGTTCCAATTTTCGAGGCTGACTAGTCCCACCTTGCACCTTGGGCCAATGCACATTATGCAAAGTTTTTTAAGCAACAAACTAAACTTTAGAGGTCCTCAATCAAAATTGACAAAGATTATTCATTTTTTGTATTTACCTCTCCAAATCTACTTGCTAATTCTATTACTCTCATTTTTGTAAAAAATACTACTACCCCTAATCATTCATAACTTGTTATTTATAATTGTATTTACCTCCCAAAAAATGTCTATGTTTTAAGAGTTAGGATGGTAATAGTGATTTTTAAAAAAAATGAAGGATAATAGTATTAACAAGGGAAAATTTATGAAATGCCCAAAAATTTAAAAAGTTTTATGAAAAACCCACCGCAAAAGAAACTTTCATTGCGTGCCCAGCATTATCTTAAAAATATATAAAAGGGGACGGCATGACCCTTTTGCCCTTCTAATTTATTAAGAATATCCACAAACCCAGCAACTCTTCAGAAAAATGGTTCGATTCCAGAAGAGGGAGAATTACATACAAACCCAGCAACTCTTCAAAAAACGTTTCGATCGCTCCCTCCTCTTCCATACTCTGTTCGCTTTCGATTTTAGGTCATCTCCTCCAAAAATCTTAGAAATTTCTTACAAGAAAGCGCCAGCGAATCTCCATTCGTAAGTTTCACACAATGTCGTAATCATCATCAATGGATGTAGACCGAGTTAGAAAAGATGGAGAACAAGTAGATGTTGGAAAACAAAAGAAACAAGGGGTGAAAGTTAAGAGGGTTGCTCGTAAACGAGACATCACAAAAGAAAAAGAAGTGCAAGAAGAAGTAGAAGAACAAGAACACGGAGAACAACAAGAACAACAAGAACAAGAAGTAGCAGGAGGAGAAGAAGAAGATCAAGAAGAAGGGAAAAAAAGGTAAAACTTTGAGTCATGTTCATTCTCCGTTTATATTGACTCGGCAAATGAGAATGATTATTCTCCGTCTATAAAATACACGGAGGATGCCCTTTCTGTGTCATTTGAACTAGAAATGGCCATTCTCCGTGTTAAAATACACGGACAATGGCGTTCTCCCTTGTATTTTGACCTAGAAATGGTCATTCTCCGTGTATCTAACACAGAGAATGAATATTCTCCGTGTTAAAACACACGGAGAATGATATTTTCTGTGTATTTTGGTATAGAAATAAACATTCTCCGTGTTTTAACACTGAGAATTACATTCTTCGTGTTAAAATACACGGAGAATGACATTTTTTTTGTATTTTGACCTAGAAAAGGCCATTCTCCGTGTATTTTTGACACGGAGAATGTTTTTTGACACGGAGAATGATCATTCCCCGTGTTAATACACACGGAGAATGACCATTCTCCGTTTTAAAACACACGGAGAATGGCATTTTCTGTGTATTTTGTCCTGATAATGAGCATTCTCCGTGTTTCCAACACGGAGAATGTTATTCTCCGTGTTAAAATACACGGAGAATGGCGTTCTCCCGTGTATTTTGACCTAGAGATGGCCATTCTCCGTGTATCTAACACGGAGAATGTTATTCTTCGTGTTAAAATACACGGAGAATGGCATTTTCTCTTGTATTTTGACCTAGAGATGGCCATTCTCCGTGTATCTAACACAGAGAATGGCATTCTCCGTGTTAAAACACACGTATTCTCCGTGTCAATATACACGGAGAATGGTATTTTCTTGTATTTTGTCCTGAGAATGAGCATTCTCCGTGTTCCAACACGGAGAATGTTATTCTCCGTGTTAAAATACACGGAGAATGGCATTCTCCCGTGTATTTTGACCTAGAGTTGGCCATTCTCCGTGTATCTAATACGGAGAATGTTATTCTCCGTGTTAAAATACACGGAGAATGGCATTTTCTCTTGTATTTTGACCTAGAGAATGCCATTCTTCGTGTATCTAACACGGAGAATGACCATTCTTCGTGTTAAAACACACGGAGAATGACATTTTCTGTGTATTTTGTCCTGAGAATGAGGCATTATCCGTGTTTCTAACACAAAGAATGTTATTCTCCGTGTTAAAATACACGGAGAATGGCATTTTTTGTGTATTTTGTACTAAGAATGAACATTCTCCGTGTTTCTAACACGGAGAATGTTATTCTCCGTGTTAAAATACACGGAGAATGGCGTTCTCCCTTGTATTTTGACATAGAGATGGCCATTCTCCGTGTATCTAACACGGAGAATGTTATTCTCCGTATCAAAGTAAACGGAGAATGATCATTCTCCGTGTAAAAATACACGGAGAATGACATTTTCTGTGTATTTTGTCCTAGAAATGATCATTCTCCGTGTAAAAATACACGGAGAATGTCATTCTCCGTGTAAAAGTAAACGAAGAATGTTCATTCTCCGTGTTAAAATACACGAAGAATATCATTCTTCGTGTATTTTGTCACGGAGAATGATCATTCTCCGTGGTTGAATAACGGAGAATGGTTATTCTCCTTATTATAATAAAGAAGAATGTTGACGTAAACCTAATTGTTGTTTTTTTAGGAAAAAAACTGTCAGGAACAAAGAAGAAAGACTTTTTCGTGCAACATTCACCCCAATACTCTCTCTTATGGATGAGGTGAAGGAAAAGTGTGGCCATTTGCCTGAAGCAGTTATTGAAACCTTGAAGAATGTTGGATTCTCCAATTTTGTAGATGTATTCTACAGATCCAAGGTGAAAAAGGCAGAACTATCTAAAGTCACCCAAGGTCTGGAGAACCTAATGGGGACTTACTTGGAAGAAGATGGCATTGGATATTTCCAATTGAGCAGCAGTGTCAAGGTAGCACCAACTGCTGATGAGATGGCAACAATTTTTGGTCTGCCAATGAATGATGACAGTGAAGTTGATGAGAAGTATCTAAAGATAATCACTGAAAAACAGAAGACCCCCCCACCAGCAGACTCATTCAGCATGTGTACAGAACACTTCAAAAGATTGCTGACAAATTCCAAGGGAAAAAATGCAGAAGTTAAGAAAAAGATCTTAGAGCTGTTGGGGGACAGAAATGCAAGTCCTGATGAGTTGGCCAAGTTAATAATATTCAACTTGTGCCAAACAGCATTCTTCACCAGAATGGGTGGGTCGAACTTGCCGTACAAGTTCTTCGCTCTGGTGGAGAGCATAGATGTTATAAAAAGCATCTGTTGGCCACGGATTATTTTGGGGTACGTCATGGACAGCATAAAGAGGGCTGTTACAAAAGCTGAAGATGGGGACATTGAGATATCGTACAAGAAGATTGAAGGTTATACGATATATTTCTTGTATTGGTTTGCAGAGCACAGTCAACTGTTAGAAAGGAAGTACAAACCAATAAGCGCATACCCGAGATTCTATACATGGGATGGGAATAGAATCTCGATATTCCTCAAAAATGAATATCAAGGGGCTCAAACGAATTCTGAATTGATATTCAAAGATTTTGTTACATTGACTGTTGAAGAAGTAGAAGACCCAGCAGAGCAGCATAGTATAGAAGGTGGAGATAATGCTGTTGATGAAGAAGAACCACAAGATGAAGCCCAAGCACCAGCAACAAACATAGCTGAGAATGAAGATATGTTGCGTGTCTTGGAGGAGAAATCTCAGCTTATCGCTGAGAATGAGCAACTCCAAAAAAAAGCCCAAAAACTAGAGGCAGATGTAGCCCAACAACGTACTGTAGAGCTCGTTACTGATGGCTTGGAGAAGGAGTTAGACTCTATAAGGAACGAGAAATCGCTCCTTATTGCTGATAATAAGAAACTCCGTAGAAGAGTTGAAGAACTGGAGGCAAAGGGGTCAGAATAGGAACTAGACTCCCTGAGAAAGCAGAAATCTGAGCTTACTGGTGATAATGAGAAGCTTCGTCAACGTGTTGAGGAGCTACTTCTAAAAGGTAAAATATTCTATTTTTTCAAAATTTTAATTTGTAATTATGTGTATCTAACACGGAGAATGTCATTCTCCGTGTCAAAGTACACGAAGAATGGCGTTTTCTGTGTGTTTTGACTTAGAAATGATCATTCTCCGTGTTTCTAACACGGATAATGTTATTCTCCGTATTAAAATACACGAAGAATGTCATTATCCGTGTTAATACACACTTAGAATGAGCATTCTCCGTGTTAAAATACACGGAGAATGACATTTTCCGTATTAAAATACACGGAGAATGACATTCTCTGCTAGTATTTTAACACGGAGAATGACATTCTCTGTATTTTGACCTAGAAATGGCCATTCTCTGTGTGTTTTTTGACACGGAGAATGTCATTCTCCGTGTTAAAATACACGGAGAATGATCATTCTCCGTGTTAAATACACGGAGAATGTCACTCCTTGTATTTTGACCTAGAAAAGACATTTTTCGTTTAGCTTAACACGGAGAATGACATTCTCCTTGTATTTTGACCTAGAAATGACATTCTCCGTGTATTTTTGACACGGAGAATGTTATTCTCCGTGTATCTTAACACGGAGAATAGTCATTCTCCGTTTATGTTATAGGAGAATGCCCATTCTCCTTGTAAGTCTAACAGAGAATGATCATTCTCCGTTTAGCTTAACACGGAGAATGACATTCTCCTTGTATTTTGACCTAGAAATGACATTCTCCGTGTATTTTTGACACGGAGAATGTTATTCTCCGTGTATCTTAACACGGAGAATAGTCATTCTCCGTTTATGTTATAGGAGAATGCCCATTCTCCTTGTAAGTCTAACAGAGAATGATCATTCTCCGTTTACTTTGACACGGAGAATGGACATTCTCCGGATTAAAGTAAACGGATAATAATATTTTTCATTGTTTTTAAAAAGAAGATTATATGATATTGACATCATACCTCTTGTTGTTGTTTGTTTTTATATCAGTGAAAAAACAGACAATCTCAGAAAGGAGAATGAAAAGCTCATTAATGATAACAACAAACTTCTAGAGGAAGTTGCATCATTGAATGACGAAATCAAACAGAAGAATGATACAATTGTTAACCTCGAAGCAATGGCCAAAGCATTGCAGCTTGGGGAGACTAAAGCAGTTCCTCAAAAATATTACACAAGAGCAAGAGAACCAGGAGGGATTAAAAAACAATCAAATGCTCCAGCGGATGATGATTTTACCACATTGGAAAAGAAGAAAACAGCTGATGCTACAAGTAAGAATGTAGCTGCTGGTCGGAAAAGAAAAGCTCCTTCCAGTCCCAATAAGAAAGTAACTTCTGGTGAGAAAAGAAAAGCTCCTTCCAGTCCCGAGAAGGTAGACGATAAAAAGAAGATGTCAAAAACTGAAGAACTTGAAGAAGAATCTCCTCAAACAGCCAAGCTAGTGAAAGAGGAAAAAATGCTGATGCAATGTCAAAAACTCAGGCTTTGGAACCAAGCAGACGATCAGCTGAAGCATCTATACAGGAGCATCGTATACCCAAGAAGGATGTCTCCAATGTAAGTATTCTAAACTTGAACCAATTTCTGTACAATTCACAACGGAGAATGATCATTCTCCGTCTCATTTGAACGGAGAATTGATATTCTCCGTGTATCTAACACGGAGAATGAATATTCTCCGTGTAATTTGGACGGAGAATTGTCATTCTGCGTCCTATTCATAACGGTCATTCTTCGTCCAATTCATAACGGAGAATGTTTATTCTCCGTGTATTTTGACGAAGAATAGTCATTCTCCGTGTATCTAACACGGAGAATGTTATTCTCCGTGTTAAAATACACGGAGAATGGCGTTCTCCCTTGTATTTTGACCTAGAGATGGCCATTCTTCGTGTATCTAACACGGAGAATGTTATTCTCCGTGTTAAAACACACGGAGAATGGCATTTTCTGTGTATTTTGTCCTGAGAATGAACATTCTCCGTGTTTCTCACACGGAGAATGTTATTCTCCGTGTTAAAATACACGAAGAATGGCATTTTCCCTTGTATTTTGACCTAGAGATGGCCATTCTCCGTGTATCTAACACGGAGAATGACCATTCTCCGTGTTAAAACACACGGAGAATGGCATTTTCTGTATATTTTGTCCTGAGAATGAGCATTTTTCGTGTTTCTAACACGGAGAATGTTATTCTCCGTGTTAAAATACACGGAGAATGGCATTTTTTGTGTATTTTGTACTGAGAATGAACATTCTCCGTGTTTCTAACACGGAGAATGTTATTCTCCGTGTTAAAATACACGGAGAATGACATTCTCCTTGTATTTTGACCTAGAACTGGTCATTCTCCGTGTATTAACACGGAGAATGTCCATTCTCCGTATCAAAGTAAACGGAGAATGATCATTCTCCGTGTAAAAATACACGGAGAATGACATTTTCTGTGTATTTTGTCCTAGAAATGATCATTCTCCGTGTAAAAATACACGGAGAATGTCATTCTTCGTGTAAAAATACACGGAGAATGTTATTCTCCGTGTAAAAATACACGGAGAATAGTTATTCTCCGTCCAATTCATAACGGAGAATGATCATTCTCTCTGTTGGAGTTACTTTTTTTACAATTATATCATTAGCCTATATTATTAACATAATTGAAACTAAATTTATGTGCAGTGATAATGTATACCAATACTTTCCAACTGCTCCAGAAGATTGTAAAATAAGAAGAAGAAACAATGATGTTGCCTTGATCTTTAATGCTAAAGAAGTATAAGACATATTAAATATGGAAGAAATAGAGGCCAATGTTATGAACTTCACAATAAAGATTATGAACGAACTACAAGCCGATACAAGACGTACCATTCAGTCAAGCTCGCAGGATGCACAGTGTAAATGGTTTGCAATCATGATGCCCCATTCATTGGTAAGAATCAAAACTGAAAAATAAATATTAATGTGTACACCTACTAATATTGTTGTAAAAAACTAACTCATGATTTGTTTTTTGTTTTTTGTTTTTTTTTTGGAAAACAGCGTACCGTTCAGTTTGCCAATGTAGTACAACCAACATCTGGAACAATGTACAATTTTAAAGCTGAAATAGAAGATTTTATCATGGAGTTGGAGGATGACATCGAATGGCTATTCGTGCCACTCTTCCGTGAAGAGAATAAACACTATACACTGCTGGCATTCAACTTCAGCTCCTATGTTTGGACACACTACAACTCATTGCAGAAAAACACGGGCGCTAAGGGAATCGAGGATGCAAAATACATGAAGAGTAAAATCGAGCCAATTGTAATGAAGAAGATTGCATTAATGAGGAAGAAAAGCCCAGCAATTCAGGAATATGAAACAACAAAGCTCAAGGTTTGTAAAGATTGCCCACGGCAACTATCACCCAGCTGCCTGCTGTATGTTGTGTATTATATTGAAAACTTGTCGAAAGCTCCATTTGATTTACAAAAGAAAACAAACAAAGTAGTTCACGATATTATTATAAAGAGCAGGTTAACTTTGGCTAAGCTTTTGCTTATGGGTGACTGTGCAATTCCTTTTGTATCATAAAATAAAATGACAATGTAAATTGGCTAAGAAATTCCTTATATATATTCTGTCTGTCAGGTTTCTTTTGTAATGTATTTGTTGTCCTTTGTAATGAAACTCAATTTTTCGACTAATTTACATTGTTCTATATATGTAAATCTGTTTTGTTAAAGTTCTGTTGTTTGATTCTGTGTTAAAATACACGGAGAATGACATTTTCTTTGTATTTTGACCTAGAAATGGCCATTCTCCGTGTGTTTTAGACACGGAGAATGTCATTCTCCGTGTATTTTGATACGGAGAATGATCATTCTCCGTATTAATACACACGGATAATGTCATTCTTCGTGTTAAAATATACGGAGAATGACATTTTCTGTTTATTTTGACCTAGAAATATCATTCTCCGTGTATCTAACACGGATAATGATCATTTTCCGTGTTAAAGTAAACGGAGAATGACCATTCTCCGTGTTAAAATACACGGAGAATATCATTCTCCGTGTAATTTGACACGAAGAATGGTCATTCTCCGTTTATCTAACACGGAGAATGTTCATTCTCCGTGTTAAAATACACAGAGAATGACGTTCTGTGTATTAACATAGTGTGTTAGCATAGTGTGCAGGAAGCTGATTCTTCACGTGGGTGCATGGACGCATACAACAAGTGATCGCATAGGAAGTGGCTCGTGCCTATAAATAGGCCCTGGAGGAGAGAGAAATTTCATTATTCCCTTCTCTTTCAGTTTTTCAGAAAACTCTTCGTCTTTTTTCTTTAATAACCATGTCTCCAAAGGTCGCCAAGAGATCCGCGAAGGGCAAGGGGGCTGCGCCGAGTGACTCTCCTCCTGCGGCAGTGTCCTCGGCAGTGGTAAAGGAGGAGATGCTGCCTTCTCTCATCAAACAAGGGTCACCGTTCGTTAAGGAGGAGGTGATACAAAAAATTGAAGTAAAAGAAGAATTGGCGATGATCGGGGAAGGAATTACTCCCAAGATTGAAGCTGCTGTGAAGGAGGAGCCCAAGTCTGAGGGTAGTAGCACTGGTAGTTCTGACCATCCAGCCCCGGCCGACGACCTTGATCAATTACATCCTACATATGCGAAATGGTTGAGGGAATGGTATATCCCTCGACACAGATAGGGTCCGCGGGTTTCCATAAATTTCCGTATTTTGTCTTGGTATTTCTATCTGTCTTTAGGTTTATGTTTCACTCCTTTTGGACATCAAATGTAATCCTCTACTTCTTGCCCTGATGAAGATATGAAGAACCTTTTGTTTTGCTCATGAGATGTAGTCATGTGAATGTAACTGAAGCGGAATGTCATTCTCCGTGTTAAAATTCACGGAGAATGGTCATTCTCCGTGTTAAAACACACGGAGAATGACCATTCTCCGTGTTAAAATACACGGAGAATGACATTATCTTTGTATTTTGACCTAGAAATGAGCATTCGAATGTCATTCTCCGTGTTAAATTACACGGAGAATGTCATTCTCTCCGTGTTAAAATACACGGAGAATGACATTATCCTTGTATTTTGACCTATAAATGACCATTCTCCGTGTATCTAACACGGAGAATGTAATTCTCCGTGTCAAATTAAACGGAGAATGTCATTCTCCGTGTTAAATTACACGGAGAATGATCATTCTCCGTGTTAATACACACGGAGAATGACATTCTCCTTGTATTTTGACCTATAAATGACCATTCTCCGTGTATCTCATACGGAGAATGATCATTCTCCGTGTTAGATACACGGAGAATGGTCATTCAATGCATTATAAATCAGAGTATAACGGATAATAAGTTCTTATGCTATTAGCATATATGTGAAACATCAGATATGCAGAGTTCAAACTATTACCTTTGATATCAAAAAATGTAACATATGTATTCAAAAAACAATTATATAAAAGAAGGAATATATGTGTATGTATTAACGAGGGGGCGCTGCCCCATCGACCACCGTAGCAGCACGTGGAGGCAGAGGACAAGTGGTGCGATTGTGATTGCATAATTCAAAACAATTCTGGCACCTTATCTTTCTCTTCTCTTTTCCCTTGTTATCGTATTTGCTCTTATAACGGTCCGCCTTTGGACGTCCAGGACCACGTTTCGGAACAGGGGGTAGAACAACATCAGTGGGATTATTTTCAAACTGTTTTTCAGAATCTGGAACTGGACGAATAGCACATGAATATAACTTCTGGTAATAATCTGATGTCCAATACTGCTCCACAAAGTCGTAAACAGATTTATCTGAACCAACTCTGATGCACTGTATTGCATGGCTGCATGGGAATCCATATACCTTCCATCTACGACAACTACAATGACAATCAAGAAGATTCACCATGTGGGAGGAAGTATCTGCGATCACCTCAAATTCGAAATCACCAGACCGATATACCCTATAACACATGCCATCATCTGTAAGCTGCTTCAGCATATCCTCAGCGTATGGAGTCAATTTGCTATTCAAACCAATTGTATTCTTGTGGCGATCCGAAATCATCTTCATCATCTTCACACGGATGACATTTACAATTGCTGATATAGGCAATTTCTTCTCAGCCTTTATCCATGCATTGAATGACTCTGCACAACTAGAAGCAACCTCACCGTATCTACATCCCGGGAAGAATGCGTTTGACCAGTGTTCAGGTTTTTGTTTATTCATCCAATTCACAACATGACCACAATTCAGATCATAAATCTTCTTGATTGCTTGTCTATACCCACCTTTATAGAGAAAAACAAATAATTAACAAAGAATTAGGTCAATTCACAAAATTATTAAAAATAAGTGCATTCTCCGTGTTTAAAATAAGGATAATAGTCATTCTCCGTTCAAAAGCTAACGGAGAATGATATTCTCCGTTCTATGCAAGACGGGTAATGACCATTCTCCGTGTGACGGAAACGGAGAATGAACATTATCCGTACTATGCAAGACGGATAATACCATTCTCCGTTCAAAAGCTAACGGAGAATGATATTCTCCGTTCTATGCAGGACGGAGAATGACCATTCTCCGTGTGACGAAAACGGAGAATGAACATTATCCGTACTATGCAAGACGGATAATACCATTCTCCGTTCAAAAGCTAACGGAGAATGATATTCTTCGTTCTATGCAGGACGGAGAATGGTCATTATCCGTGTAATACATACGTAGAATGACTATTCTCCGTCTTACTGACACGGAGAATGGTCATTCTCCGTGTTAAATTAATGGTAAATGCATAGAAAATGTGCATATATCTGTCTCATTAACACACCTGGAGTTAGAGCATATACTGCTTGCCTCCAAGCTTCAAGTACATGCGAATACACTCTTTCATTTCCTTTCTCTTTCAGCGGTATGTTATTCTTCATGTGATAATAGCAATAGCTATGGTAATCATTAGGAAACACTTTAGGGACTTCAGAAACTAGACCGGTGCCTTGATCCGAAAGAAAAATAATATGCCTACTACATCCAACAACATTCTTTAGATTTCTAAGGAACCATTCCCAATTGTCACCATCTTCGCCTGAGACTATATCGTATGCAAGAGGGTAGAACTGTTGGTTACCATTCTTCGCTGTAGCAGACATCAAACATCCTCTAAACCTCCCTGTAAGGAAAGTAGCATCCAAATATAGCATTGGACGACAATATTGAAAGCTTTCTACGCAAGCCCCATATGAAAGAAAAAGCCGCTCAAACCTCATTGATGAATCATCTTTCTGGAAGTCGATAACGGAACCATTATTGGTTTTCTTTACCTTGTTGACATACCAACACAAGTCACTGTAAGATCTAACATCATCTCCGTACATTTCCTGGTGCACCAGCCTAATTTCGTGGTATGCCTGTCCATATGTAACAGATAAACCGTAGTCGACCTTGAAATCATCGACAACAGATTTTGCGGACTTTTTAGGATGCATCCGAACAATGTCACTAACCAAACTTTTCACAAACTTTGCTGGAACAACCAGATTACCTTTATCCATATAGCCAGCTCCACAATTATGTTCTCCCACATACCTCTTCACCTCAAAAATTTGATTATCTTTCGAAATAGATATAGCATGGAAGCTCCACAAACAAGCATGTGTCTTGTAATTCTTGCAACAAATAGTATACCTCCCCGGCTCAGATTTCAAAATGTGGAATGGATGACGAGATTCAAAACATACCTTTCTAACAGCATTCCTAACTTCTTCAACACCATTTAGAAAAATCTGACCAACACCAGTAATTGATCCAGGCCACATATCCGATTTCCTCTTCTTCACTGTCTCAGTTGAGCCCTCATAAAATTGTACTACTCGTTTGTCCTTTACAGTAGAAGAACATCTACTCAAAGAACTAGAGGAGGAAGACGAAGGTCCCATGTCAAAGCTTTGACAAGGAAAAGATGTTGATGAAGAACATGGAGAGTATATTTGCTCCACAAATAGATCAAAACTCACATCATGAGTACCGTTAAAACCACCAACCAATGAGAGAAGCCAGAAATCACTTTTAACATACAGTTCAGTCCCATCAGAGTGCAAAAACCTAAAACGGAAGGAAAGTGGATCCAAAGAAGTCTATCGATCGCACACTTTAATCTTTAAAAAATCCACGGTACTTTCATGTGTGACACGGCAGGAAACTATGTCTCCCTTGAAACAAATGTTAACTAAACAACTTGATTCCATACCTTCCCCCCTGATAACATAAAAACATAAGAGGTCACAAATAGAACAATAAAATTGTCGTCTAATAATGATTATTCTCCGTCTAAAAATAATGGAGAATAAATATTCTTCGTTCGGAACTAACTTATAATGATCATTCTCCGTCTAAAGTAAAACGGAGAATGACATTCTCCGTCTTAAACACACGGAGAATAGACATTCTCCGTCTAAATATAACGGAGAATGATTATTATCTGTCTGTAACTTATGGATAATGCTCATTATCCGTATAAAAACATACGGATAATGATCTTTCTCATAAGTAATTGTCATTCTCCGTTAAAATATAACGGAGAATGCTATTCGCACAAAATAACAAGATTAAATATCTCTCTAACATTTTGTAAGTTAATAATCTTCATAACAAATTCAAATTCAGCATAAATTTCGAGATATACGAAGTTGATGGATGAATTTCTACAGATCTGAACTCTCACCTTGTTTTAAGATCTATAAAAAGAAAAGAAGAAGATTTTCTCTCCACAATTGACCTAATCGCCGGAAACTACGAATATGATGATGATCGATGATGATGAAGGATGATCGACGTTCGACTGACAAAAACCACAGTGAACTACGAACGATTTTGCGATCTCTGATAAAGATGATATCAATGGATTTCAAATTTCTCGTGAAGAAGAAGAATACGAATTTCCCAATCCAAATCTGAGTTTGCGAATTCAAAATTATATATAGATGTCCAAATTTGCGCGAAGGGGTATTTTTGGAACTATGATAATGGCAAATTTTGTAAATACAGAGCATCTAGAGAGAATCTTGAAATATTTAACGTGAAAATACTTAATTCTGGATATTTCATAAAAAATAATCCAGCGGGTGGGCATTTCATAAAAGCTCATCCCGAAATTGGGTTTCTCAGCAATTTGCAGTATTAACAATTAAGATTGAGAGGGGATATATACGAATAACTCCCAATATTATTACCCATTGTAAAAAAAAGAAAAAAAAAGAGAGAAAAAGAAGAATAAAACCCTCATCTCTCTCCAAAAGCGAAGTAACCCTACTTTTTTTTTTCCCTCATCTCCACCATGGAAGACATGTCCTCCTCCGCTTACTACCACCAACCCTACCCGCAACCCCCGCCCCCCGGCTCCCACTACCCCGACTCCTACTACCCTGACTCCTACTACCCTCCCCCACCCATCCCCGGCGCCCCCCTTCCTCCACCACAGCCGCACTACCACCAACACCACCACCACCAGTACGCCCCTCCTCCTCCTCCTTACCATCACGAACACCACCATCCGTATGCTCCTACGCCGATGCCGCCGCCGCCGCCGCCGCCGCAGCACTACCCATCTTCCTCCTCCTACGCCCTCCCTCCTCCCCCGCCGTACGCCGCTCCCGCGAGCGACAGCGAGGTCAAGACCCTGTTCGTGGCGGGGCTCCCAGACGACGTCAAAGTGCGCGAGATCTACAACCTCTTCCGCGAGTTCCCCGGCTATCAGTCCTCTCAGCTCCGCTCCCAGTTCACCCGGGTACCCCCCCTCTCTCTCTCTCTCTCCGAAATCATCGTGATTTTTTTACTTCAAAGTTGCTACCTTGGGTTAGGGAATGGGAGGAAGAAAGGATGGGTCTTTTTTATTTTTCCGTTAAAGATGATACTTTTAGAACAACCGTGCCTCTTGGCTCGCGCCGTACTCGTCCAGTACATGCGGGAGCCAGGAGCACGACGGAGCAGGAGGGGGGGAGGGGAGAGGTGGGGGAGGTGGCGGAGCCCGGCGGAGCACGAGGAGGCGAGGATGGGCTTGTGGGCGGTGGAGCAGGAGGGGGGATGGGTGGGTGGGACGGGGATGCGGCGGCTGGCTGTGGCTTGTGCGAATACAGCGTGAGCCACCGCACATTTTCACTTTTAGAACTTATTATTGAGCTACTCAAAATGCATTGAAGTTACTGTTGGGAGGACTTGAAGTCATGTTTGAAGAACGTCAATTCAGAAGGAACCCTATTTTAGACCAATCATCTCCTTTTGCTATTTGTATCTAGGAGCTCGGAATATACTCGAGGACTTATCTGTTAGAATAGGTAGGTAGCTTCTGATGGATGATTGATAAAAAAAAATTGTGCTTTCGCTAGTGGCAAAGTTGGAGAGGGCTTTAGAAAAGGAAAAAAAGGACCAATTTTTAATGAAGTTTGCAATGTCTTTTAGTGTACTCCAAGGTTAGCACTTAGCAGATCATCATTACCTATATAAGCATTCTGAGGTGGATTGGCTGTACAATGACGACCCGGAAAAATTGCATGTGTTTATAATTTTGCCGAGAAGAAGCGCTGATTGGTAACAAGAGATATGTGGAGGCTTCACAGGTTTGCCAGCTGCCATGAATGGGTAGGAGATCAGATATTTAATAAATATTTTCTATCACAAGCAATGCACTTGCCCGTCAACTAGTACAATATTATATCCAATCCAAACTAACGAAGAACAACCGGAGTAGACACTAGCTTTCCAATGTTTTATTTAGGAATTGATTTCAAAAAGAAGATTCTTCTGATGGACATTGCACTTAATAAGTTTATATGTCATCAAGTCTTATTCAAATCCCTGTTGTGTTGTCCCTAACTTGTTCTTGCTATGGTGCAGCCGTATGCATTTGCTGTATTTGCTGATCAACTATCTGCAGTCTCCGCAAAGAATGCTCTGCATGTAAGAAAATAGCAATTTTGGATGTCCAAATATATTTATAACTTCCCAAGTATACGATTCTTTTGTTTTCCCACTTTTGTGTAATATGTTTTGACTTGTGAATGATTATAAGTTAAGCTATTCATATACAAGGAAGTACTTGCTGGTTATCTTGAAGCTCATGTATGTACATACAAACCCCCCCCCCCCCCCCCCCCCCCCCCCCCCTCCCCTTCTTCCCAAACATGCACACACCTGGGGAATTATATTTTCATATAAGTTTTGTATATTTGTATACATGTAAAGTAGTAACTAGATTTATGTAGTCCGCAGTGTTTCAATGCAATGTTTTGCATAACCCTCTAATAGATGGATGAGTGGCAGTACATTGAAAGACATGGTAAAGAATGAGAGAAAATTGTCTTAGCTGGATTGGGCATGCGAAACGTATACCAATATATGCACCAGTAAGGAGGAGCCATAATATATTAGTCTAAGGAGATTTTAAAACTAGGGGTTGGCCTAAATGAACTTAGTTTGCTGCTGTAAGAGGATATTATTTTTGTTAATTCTACATAGAGACATTACCCTTAAGAAATGAGCAAAAGAAAATTATTCAAACATCTGAACCCAAAAAATTGGAATATAGGCTTTGTTGTTGTGCATCAGAGTCATCAGAGTATCCAGTCCAAGTTTCATATGCAAGCTCTTTTGAGTGGATTTCCGTAATAAATTGTTGTTCTGAGTGCAATAACATAAATAAACTCTGAAAGTTGTGATACTTTTGATATTCTTTTCAAGAAATCAAAGACGTATGATAATAGAACTCTGGACCCTTCTTCATATATGTTGCTAAAGAAAATATATGTTAAAAGATCGGTGTTCTAAACTCTGTTCTAAAAGGCGGCCGCCTAGGGCGCCTAGACGCTAGGCGCCGTGTGTCCATCCGATGTCCGCTTAGGTGTCCGCCTAGTCCCTCTGACGTCCGACTATGCATCTTTTGGGATTTTTATGGATTTTTTCTGCAATTTGGTAGATTTTTTTTTTTGAATTCCTTTTTTTTGAACCGCCTAGATCTATGCGGCCGCCTAGGCACCCGCCTAGGCAGGCTAGGTGCTAGGCGGAAGGTGCCCGTCCGACTAGCGCCTAACGCTTTTCACAACCTTGGTTCTAAAAATCAGTTATGCGCCGCCTAGGCGCCGGCTCACCGCACTGAAAACCCCCTAGGCGGTGGTCTAGGCAGCTAGGAAGGCCTAGGCGGCCTTAGGCGGCTGATTTTTTGAATTTTTTATTCTTAGTTTTATTGTGGATATTTGTTTCGGTTTTAAGATAGGATTTGGATATTAGAACATTGAAATTTCAAAATTTCAAAAATTTAAATTTCAAATTTTCTAAAAATTTCAAAAAATAAAGGCGGGCGCTAGGTGGGCCTCTGCCGCACCGAGTCCAAAATATTAAGTAGTTAGAGTTTGTAAGTAGAGTACGACAATCATTTTGACTTTTCCCCATATTCTAAAACAATTTAGATTCAATGTATACCTAAAGTTTAATATGTTTCCAGTTGCAAACCTCATTTTAATATTTACTGCACCTTTATCTTATTTCAAATATATAGTGATTTGCTTCTTGGTCTAGAAAACACTAACTCCATACAGTCGAATAAGTGAAGACCATGAGACTGATTTTGTATTGTTTCACGATAACAATCTTTTAGTCATCATTATTCATTTTTTTTATCATTTTTCTTAACCCTGATCCAATCTAGTAGTTAGGTGAATGGACCTGTAGGCTTAAATTCTTCGATCGCACAAATCTGGTGTAACTATATATCTCTAACCTTTATATATTATTTTTTTATATTTAATTTCACCAATTTCAGTTTTGTAGGTTGAATACTTGTTTACAATTCTTAGGTAACTTGTATCCTCAATCCTCTCTATATTTCACTGTATGTCTCAATACTTATGCCTGACCTGAATACTGATTTGCTTTAGTGATGGAAGTATATTTTAGTCATAAATTATAAATTTGCAATATAATTTATTGATATTCCCCCCTCCCCCCCCTCTATATTGGGTATTAGGAGTTACCTTCTAATATGGTTAAAAATTCTTCGTATTATACTGTGCCTTCTATTAAGATACTATCATATCTCTCAGATCTTATCATCTTCCTCTACTTCCTATGCTCAGAAATGTGAAGAAGTATTGACTTAATTTGCATCATAGTTGCATACTTAAGTTATTGATGCTAGTCACATATACGATAACAATATTCAATAGATTCATGCCTGTCTGAAGAACTTAATGTTTAACCTAGTAGCATTTCCTTTGAAAGGGTAGAGGGCTATGGTGGATCTCAACGATCTACCTCCTTTTTATAGTTATGAATTAATTTATAATCTTCAACCCTCACAAAAAACTCTAGTGTTTTGCTGTGTGGTAAGGACTTTAACATGATACCAAAGCAACCTAAGTTCAAATTCCTCTGGCATCCACATATTAAGCGGATGTTTAAAAGATTTACACTGCTGCACAAACCCAGTTCTCTGCCTAAAAAGGGCCGTCGACCTGCGGGAATGCGTTGGAATAATATTAAATATTTATACTTCAACCATCATCACAGCTCCAGAGTTTTGGTGCATTGACAGAGACTTTAACGTGGTATCTGATACCATGTTAAAGGCATTGCCACTGCCCTAAAACTCTGGAGCTTTGATGAGGGTTGGGGGACTAATATTTATATTATTCCAACAATAGTAATATATGAATTTTTTTTCACGTGAATCCTTCATATTCTTTCTCTTCTCAAATTAGTGTGTAAATATGTCACGGCCAATTCTTTTCCATGTAAATGGAATAATAAATATTGCATTCTCCAGTTAAGATGGTGTGGCTGATATAATCTAAATGTTTTTGCCGTTAAGGTAACAATTTCATTAGGTGGTCTTTTTTGCAAATATGAACATGTTTTTTGCTTGGTGGGAACTTGGTAGGAGTGTGGCAGTCTTTTCCAACGATACAATCATCCGGAATATGAACATGTTCGATTCGTTATGCATATTGGCCTGTAAACTTTTGTCTGCTTCTTCACGAGTTTATTAAGAATGATTGTCTTGCAGTGACTTTATAGATTCTAGGCTATCAGTGGGTAAATAACAGAAGTCTACTGTCGACTATAACTTGAAGTAGATTCATCTAGCTGTTCTTTCTTTAACCTAACTTAATACATTTCCTTTTACGAGTTTGGGTTGGAGGAGTGTTTGAACCAAAATAATGATTTTCCTTTCCTGACCATTGAAGAAATTGTTTCAGTGAGGAGAATGAGCTCTCTATTCTCAAGAAAGATTTGCTGTCTCTAGATTCTGTTATTTGTCTAACTTTGGGGTTGCTTAGAAAAAACATATGGGTTTCACGTGCCATGACTCATCGTTCACTTGAACTTAGTGTTGAATTGGTTGTGACTTGAATGCCTTTAAACTATTTGTTTGATTGCTAAATATTACATTGGAACCTTCCATGAAGAGCTGAGGGAGATTTAATTCTTCGTATGACTCTATTAGCCTTTTATTTTCTTGTGCGGAGCAATCGTTTCCTCATCTTACCCTATAAAAATGGTGTACTTGGAGTTGGGATTAGGAATATTTTCAGTATGACTCTAAGCTTAATTCTGATAAATTTTTGATAAATGTTTAATGACCTTTAATAATTTTTTGTATTCATTATTTTAACTTTTCAAGCAATTCTCAAGCACTTGGCGAGTAGCCACAGGACACATGTTGTATGAAATCCACATTACTAAACTGTATTCACATCTAAAATTTTATAATTATTGCCACTGTAAACTATTTTCTTCTATTTCTAATGGTGCTTGATGGCAGGGTATGGTGTTTGACCTTGAGAAGGAATCAACTCTATATGTTGAGTTTGCAAAGTCCAACTCCAGAGTTAAACGTGCAAGAGCAGGTGCACAGTTTGCCGTCAACATAATACATCTCTACTGTTATTTTCATCTCTTTACATTTGAAGTTCAAGCTAATCAAATTTTATCTTCTTAAAAATCAGATGATGGAGGGCCCTATTCTCCTGATAAGAAAATGAGGGGTCCAAATTCAAGGGGCTTTCTTGATTCAGGTAATTGACTATACCTGTTATTTTAAAGGGCCTGATAGTAGCAGTCAAGTAGCATCTAAGTCATTCTAGGAAGCTTCTCGTAGAATAGTTATTTGGCAATGCGTATGACGTTGTCTGCCAATTAACAGTGTCTGCCTGGTAAGGTGGGTCAAGGCAAGTGAAAATTACACTTATTTTCTAAACACTCATTAACTGAGACTCTCTACTCTTATTTTCCTTTTTGGTTATCTTTAGTGGTACAGTGCAATTATTACTCACATATTGAACACCCTCTTCGAAAAGCTCATGTTGCACATGTTTCGCACACTTTGGGCACTAGCAGGTTTTGGAAGCAATATTCACATGCCTGGAATGGGTAACTCTGCTTACAGCACGAATGTTTATCCTTCTGCACAAAGGTTAAGGCACACTACTTAAGCACAGTTGCAGTTTAAATTTACTTACAAAATTTTCTTGTATCAGTACATTGTCCATCTGAATATTGTAACCAGGTGTTTCCTGTCTAGTGTAATAGATATTAATTGCCATTTCAATAGTTGATCATGTAGCAATGGCATTTTATGCCTGTCGGTCATTTGACTTATGTTTCTCATCTTACTCGTTACAGTAATGCAATCTATGACTATGAAGCCGCAGAGCCTGACAAGTTGTCGGTGAGTTTTACATTTTACAAGACTTATGTTTTCCCTTTTTATATTTAATGGTAAGGTTCTGAGGATAAGCTTAATTATTATACACTTTAGGTGCTTGTTAAATGACTCTGGTTACTTGATGAGTCATACCACCTTAATTAACAATTAAGGCACTCCCGTTACTGAAAATTGCCAGTATGTATATCTGTGGTTTACCATTTGGTATGATATTATTTCTTGCTTTGCTATCACTGGCAAAAATAATTTGATGTGCGCAAGCTGAAATCGCGTTTTCCCATATACATTCCCTAGAAATGTTCATTGACAAGCGATAATATGATGGCTAATATCCTAGAAACATCGACACTCCACAAATCGGTGCGTGTCCGTGTCGCATTGTGTCGGACATGTTTTGGCGCTTTTGGGTAATACACACACTCAGATTCCATAATAAACTAGGACATGATATTGGCGCTTTTGGGTAATACACACACTCAGATTCCATAATAAACTAGGACATGATATTGGTGCCGTGTCTGTGTAACATAGTATCACGTCTCCACACCCCACAGTCCACATATGCATTTCAACTTAATTCTTTGACTCTAATTAAGGCCCACACTTACAAATTATGGACCATGCTATATCTTTGTTGTTCATAGTTCATACAGACTTCTTGTTACTATCAGGGTACTTTGGTGGTCCTCTCGTTGGTTGGGTGAGTTTATACTTTGGAGTGAATGAATGGTCTCCTTGGCATCGAAGTGTGACTTTTTTTAACACCTTGATGAGAGTCGGATAGTGTTTGTTGATAGCCCATGCTTCAATAGAACATTTTTGATCTGGAAATGTGCCCCATATCAAAATTTCTTTCCAGGAAAATGTTTGGTTGATCATATTGAGTAATTTTTATGTGTGGGGCTGTTGTGGATAGTATCTTTTTAGATCTATCATTGGGAATGTTCTTTAGCTTGGGGACAAGATTACCAGTGTTAAGATTTTATACTGAAGTTATTTGAATATAAAGTTGCAACCTTTCTCTCTGAAACATCTAGAATGTGGAGCTAAATTTAAGTGCATTTTGAAAAGCTTGATAGCTCTGCATAATTTCAGTGGCCAAATTTAAATTTGAGTGGATGATTGCTAATAGACTCTGAATAGAAGGGAGATATTAGAGTCCATCTCTTGTCACTTATTATAAATGATTGTTGCCTGCTTATGCTGATGGAGGATTAGGAAGCACAGATACTCCAAAAATTGGTGTCTTGTCTGTGTCACTTCATGTCGGACATATATCAAACACATAACTTATACTCCAAAAATGCACTAAGACACCGGAATAGGGGCCATGTCCATTTCGTGTCGTATTCATGTCTATGCAACGTTAATAGAGGATATTGCCTTTTATTAATTAGACATAATTAGGAGAATACAATACTCAGTAGCATAAGTGATGACGCACAATAATTTGGTTCTTAAGCTGGAGGGCTATGCAAGACTTTTATGAAAACTAGTCACAGGTGTTGGCTCTTGGCTATGTATTAGACCGATAGGGTATGCTAGCAAGGGTCTATGCATGTTAAGGTCAATTTTTAAGTGAATGTCTGCAAATGCAGGATGCAGCATCTAGTCTTTTTTTAATTGACAATTTAGTGTTAAGGTGTTTTGTGCAAAATTGAGCTTTCTCTAATTTTATGGTAGAAGTTTTCCTCTTCAATAAGATCTGGAGCGTAATAATGTATGTTTGATATACTTTAGGTTATGGATGTGATTGATCACGCGACTCCAGGAATTAACATTAAGTAAGATATAAATACTAATTTGCAATACAATATGGATTTATGGTAAACAATAAGGAAGCATAGGTATTTTATATTTTTGTCTAAATAGTACACTTTTTAAATTGGAAAGAAAACACTATAAGACGGATATAAACCAACCATTCTTTGTTGGTCAGATTGTTGGGCAAGTAAGACACATGCCCAAGAAATGAAGCCAAACTGAAACATAATATTGGGATGACAATCGGAGATAAGGGTGAGTGCATCTGTGAAAGCTAGAAGTGGTTTTACTTAACAATGAAATGAGGGAAAATTATTCCAGGTGGTTGAAGGAGTTGCTGGGACTAGGGATAGCCCAAAAGCAATAAGTATCGAGTCTATAAAATGTAACAAGTATCGAGTCTATAAAAAGAATATGATAAGTCTATAATACTAAAAACAAGGTTCAAAAACTTGTTTTGGTATTGGTTTCGAGCTTTCCTACGAGTATGATTTCGGCAGTTCGGTTTCGGCTGATACTTAAAATCTTGACTAGAAAACAGATGACCCATGTTAGATCTAAATGGATAAGGAGAAGGATTATTGTAGCTGACTCCAAAAGGTTAGGATAGATTTTGTTATATTTGTTGTCATTGGGTTGTTTGCTAGTTTGTATTCTCATTTGTTTAAGTAGAATATCAAAGCCCCTGGTGGTCTATTGTGTTCACATCAACATGTGAATTAAGTCAACTTCAGATGTGCTGCAGAATCGAAATTGTAGCTCATGTATTCAAGCATATCATCCGTGCCATCTGTAATTGCTATCACAGTCTCAGATGTTTGATAGCAGAGAATGGAAAATATGTGATACTTCTTGTTCCATAGAAATTAAACTAGTTCTGTGAGACATTTAAGGTCATTGAGGAACATAATGTAGTCAACTGAATTTACAACAGCGACAATAAGAGAGCCTTGACTTTTTGGTGTCAGCTGCATGAATCCTTTTCTTCCAGTCTGCTCTGTCCATGGCTGTTTCCTCACTAACATTAACACATACCTGCATACTTTTTCACAGCCTCAATCCAAGTTCTTTTGTGCCTACCTTTGGTTCTAGCGTTCCTTAAACTAAGATTTTATAATTGCACCTTACTGGTGCATCTAGCGGTTTTCATTTCACATGTCCAAACCAAGGTTCTATGTATCATCTGAAACCTGTAAGTTTGGTGACCTGTTATGACCCCTCAATTTTGCGTTTTTTGAGTCAACTGCTAGGGGTTACTAATAAGGACCGGCCTTCATCTCATGAAGTTGGTAGGAGTGTTAAATGTAGAAAAGGGACACTATCATGTTTTCTATATATACACGCCTGTTCAGGTGACCTCACCTCGCATCAGGGACGATAAGGGATTGTAGCGTTTTGGGTACGCTTTTTAGTTGTTGATAATAATATCATATCCATTGGCACCCAAGATCTGTCATCGGAAGAGTATTAGTTGCAAGGTCGTAAATGTTGGATGTGAGAGACATGATATATATATGTCCTAAAATATACTTTTCAAAATAGTCTTGTTGACTTCTCTAAGGAGAAATCATAGGCCCTAGCTAACTTTATATATATATATATATATATATATATATATATATATATATATATATATATATTTCCCCAGCTAGCTAACTTTATATATATAACTACCATATGTAAACTATATAGTTCAAACATTTACCATCAAACCGAAGGTAAAACATGATTAGATGAGCAATAGAGAAAATGAATATGTTTTTTTTTGCATATAAGTCCCTTAAATTTGCCATATTCTTACATTATTCCCCGAATCTTTTTTTTTTTTTTTTTTTTTTTTTTTTTTTGCTTAGAAGCATAGTTCACAGTATTGGCATCCGAAACGAGATATTGGCCATACTGATGTTGGTGCTCTTTTCTCGGCCAATTCCATTAGAAAAATTGAACAAAAAAGGTGCGAGAAAATAGTCTTGACACAATTATTCGGTTGTGTTGAAGATCGACATATGCTACAATGTGTCGATAAAACACTATAATCATTACCATTTTTCGAGATGTTAGTTTTTTTGAAATATGCTCACCCCTAGATTTCTTTGACATGTCAGTTTACACAAGTCCTCCGACATTTGAATAAAAGGGATTTTTGTGATTTCAGGACAAGTTTAATTTTTCAAAATAGGTTAAAACCCGTAGTCAATAACTATTCCCTAAGAAAACCCAAACCTCTCCTTGTGTCATCTCTCAATATGTTGTTGTTGCTCAAATGCAGCCAACCATGATCTACTCCGACAACTCCAAGCTCTACCCCAACTAGGTATATAGACTATATTAGAATTACTTATAAATTGTTCGATATTTGTATCTAGGTTGTGAAAAGCGCTAGACGTTAGTCGGGCGGGCACCCGCCGCCTAGATCTATACAGTTCAAAAAAAATAAAAAATAAATCCAAAATCCAAAAAACCTACTGAAAATTGTAGAAAAGTCCATAAAACCCCAAAACGTGCATAGTCGGGTGTCGGCCTATCGGGGGGAGGGAGGGGGGGGGGGAATAGGCGGGCGCCGATGGGGCATAGGGCAGGCACTTGTCGCCTACGCCTGAGCGGGTACCAGGCACCTTTTAGAACATTGATTTGTATTGAAATAAGTGTTGTAAAATTTCAACCTAGGCGACGCTTAGGTGCTAGGCAGCCGCTGGCCGTACCGGAAATCCCCTAGGTGATGGTCGGACCTAGGCGGATTTGAAAATTTCAAAAACTAAAAAACTAAAAATAAAATTCAAAAAAATTTAAAATTTCAAAACTTACATGTGATGGCTGGGAGCAGTCCGTTGCATCTCCTCGCGCGGGTGCGGGTCTCGCGTCGGTCTTGCAAGTGATGGTCGGGAGGGTGACATGTGAAGCCAGGCATGACGAGGCTAGCTCACGGTGGTGGTGGTGGTGGTGACGATGAACGATGGCACTAGTTGCGCAGGGCCGGTGCACGGTGAGGGCTGTCGGGTGGTGAAGAACGGTGGTGTGGGCGATGCGCTGGGATGCCGGTTGCTCGGGTGAAGACTGGGGACGATGCTCGACATTTGTTGAGGAGCGAGGGGAGGCCGAGGAGAGAGTTTGCTGACGGCGGTGATAATTTAGTTGTGGCGGTGTGGACTTAAAAGCAAGATTTCTTTAGGGTTTGATAATTGATTGCAGCTGTTGCTGCATTTATATAGGTTGTGTGAATAAGGAGAACATGTTAGGGTGTAGTTGACAGGCTGGGCTGGGTCGGATTCGAACTCACCCGTACCCAAATGTTTAAAAAATAAAAAAATTAAGCTTAGTCAGGGGATTCGAACTCATGACCACCCGGTCCACCCCAACATGAATTAAACGCATCTCCTAGCCACGAGGACACAAGCTTTTGTCATTATAATACATACAAACTACTTATTTCTAAAAAAAACTACTTATTTCTATAACATGTAAAAAAATAAATTAGTTCGAGACCTAGGTGCTAGGCGGCCCTACTTCGCACCGATTCCGCATAGCGAAATTTAGAACATTGATTGAAATTATATTAATATTAGACATTTATGTTCGTAATATACAACATATCACATATTTATTGATATATGAAAATTTAAAATTCCCCTGGCATTCGACATCTACATCTACATCAGACATTAAAAAGTTCAATCTGACATGAACCCGACATATGACATCTACAACATTGGTTGTCCCAGAGGGGATTATGGCACAAAGAGCAAAGGAGAGATCGGGAAAACGAGGGATATGGGGTTTAATCGTGTTAGGGAATTTTTATTTTTGAAAAACCCAAGCACTCGATAACTCGATGTTGTAAAATGTTATGTCAACGTAACCCAATATGTTACCCAATATTTGTTAAAACAAAAAGACAATCTTAGGTATAAAATTCGTGTCATTTATTTTAGTCGTGAATCCTATGTACGTGTCCCAACATCGAGAACTCCGAGTAGGATACCCAATGCTAAAACAGGTTATAAAGGTTAACTTGATTCAATGATGTAGCAGAACTAGCCCTTTTATAGTTTCCTTAAAGGTTAGAAGCTAAAACAAGTTATAAAGGTTAAATATATTTGATGATAGTTGTTTATTTTTGCTCCTAGTCATAGTCCAAGACGATCAAACAAAATGTTAACCTGTTATCAATCTCGAATAATGATTTTTTATTACAGTTCCATTTTTGCTTGATTGTGGAAGCACACTTTCATCTCTTTGTAAGTCTGAGAAGCTACGAAGAATGAGTACTCCATCTAGGAATTAGTGAGTACTCGTACTCATTTGGTACTCCGTACTCCTGAATACTTTGCATAAATACCCAAAGTTTTATTTATTTATATTTTCAATTTTAATTTTGGGTACTTCTTTGGTACTTTGTGGGTACTTTCTAGTAGAACCCATTGGATATCTTTTAAAATATAGCTTTATACTTTTGTTTTAGAAATCCAACTTTATTTATTTTTAAACTTAGGGGGTGTTTTTTCCCCATAAATATATAGAGCTAGCACTTTAAAGTGCAAAAGTTGTTTGTTTTTCATAACCAAATAGTGCACTTTAAAGTGCTATTGTTTGCTTTTTTATCACTTTAAAGTGCATTATAAATCTATGAATTCATTATTTACCCCTCAAGTACTATAACATCATTTTAAAACACAAATTCAATAGTATAAATGAAAAAAAAATTTAATAAAGGATTAGGGATGAACTGAGCTATGGTTCGTTGCAGCAAAAATGCAGAATGAAAAATTATTTGGACGGAGAGTATTGTACTTATGAAGGATTAGGGTTGTTTGGACATATTTGTAATATTTTAATTTATTGAAGGCTAGAATTGTCTTTTTATGCACTTATAAGATAAGTGCTAATTTGTAAACTCAAGATTTGAGCTTACAATTTACCACGTATAAAGCAAGGTTCGAAGTATCGGTCAATACGTATCGTATCGGCCGTATCGGATCGGTTTTACTTTTGACTAAGTCTGATACTGACCAAAAATATTGGTATCGGTCGATTTAGGAGAAAAAATTTTGTATCGACCGATACTAAAACATAATTCACAAATTCCAAAAAATATCAAAAAACGAATCTTACCCCTTCCAATAGCTATTTTTGGCCAAAAAAAAACTTTAAGTTCACGTCATATCCAGTCGAGAGAAATCAATAATGAAAATTGGTAACAGTTACACTAAAATATCTATAAATAGATGATAAATCCTTCACAAATTACATGATCAACAACAACAAAGCAGAAATTAAATCAGGTTAAGAAATTACCTCATTTTCAGAAGGTAATTGAGACGCCCACAACCCCTTTCCTCACCGTCATTGCTGTGCTCGAGGAGAACATCTAACCCACAACCTTCTCTGTCGTCGCGTGTGGGGAGGTGGGTAGGCGGAGAGGGGAGGAAAAACATATGCGAAGAGGAGAGAGAAAAGAAGTCGGGATCGAGGTCTCTCTCTCCTCTCCGTTAGGTTTTATGAGAGAGTGGAGGCGGAGAGGGGAGGGGAGGAGAGAGCAGCTGATCACTTTTCTCTCCTCTCCACAAATATTAAGGTTTGGTTTTGGTGACTTGGTCGGGTCGGCAATGTTCTAAAAAGCGCTAGGCGGACTCGGTGCGGCGGAGGTCCGCCTAGCGCCTAGGCGGCCGCCTAGAAATTTTTTTTTTTTTGAAATTTTTGAAATTTTGAATTTTGAAATTTGAAATTTGAAATTTCAATGGTCTAAAATCCAAATACTATCTTAAAACCTAAACAAATATCCAAAATACAACTAAGAATAAACAAAATAAAAAAAAATAAAAAAAATCAAAAAATTCAAAAAATCCGCCGCCTAGGGGCGCCTAGGGCCCGCCTAGCCGCCTAGCCCACCGCCTAGGGGGTTTTCGGTGCGGTGGGCGGGCGCCTAGCGCCTAGGCGGGCGCCTAGGCCGATTTTTAGAACACTGCGGGTCGGTGACTCTCCCCTCCAACTAAAAAAGAACAAATAACATACACATGATTCGAACATCTGATATTGCACAGTCGGGTCAGTGACCCTCCTCTAGCCAAACAGTTTGCATAATTTGAGTGTTATTATTTGGCATATATATATATACGGACTAACAAATATAATTTGAGTGTTATTATTGTATCTAACCTAATAAATTTTTCTGGCTAAGTGAATTTTTGTAGTACTGTACCTAAAACTAAAATTCTGAATATAATTAAATCTTTATTATTTACAAAAATAAAAAAACATTCGAACAAATATAATTATGGGTCTTGTGACTCGTCTCATCCTGATTTTGTATTGCTTCTAATCTCTTGAGCATTAAGTGTATCTTGTGCCTCCCTTTATCCGTCTTAATTCGTCGAAATTGAACCTATAGAACAATGTAAGATTCAATTAGTAAGAATATAATGAAATAGTAAGATTGTAAAAAGTTAAAAACATGGAAAGGAAGAAATCTTATATACCGCAGGTAAACCGATAAACAAGGATGACTATTGTTTCATTCAATTATAGTAAAATAATAACACAAAATACTTAAATAATGCATAGATATATAAACTATTTTTTCTAATTTTTTACTAATTTATTAATAATTATTTAATATTACAGATACCACCGATACCAAAAAATAAGGTACTCCGATCTAATACTGCCGATACCAATAATCATACAAAATGTCCGATACCGATACCAATACTTTGAACCTTGGTATAAAGGACAACACTATATAATGATACGCACTTTAAAGTGCAAAAAACAAACACCCCCCTAAACTACATAGTTTACACTAAATTTCATTTGATGACTATAATATAGAAATCTGCCCCTCTTAGATTAACTTTTATGAAGTGATGAAGATGCATTGTGTGTGTATATATGTGTCTGTGTTGTATGTGTGTCAAATTCTCCTGGCTCTAGTGGTCAGCAGGTGGAGACAACGCATCATGGCTGGGTGGGTTTGATCCCACGGGAAAGTGGATTATTCCTTCCAATTATAGTGGGAGTATGGTACATGTACTCTACAAGTTTAGAAACTGTCGGTTACCGTGTGTGTGTGTGTGTTTATATAAGGTACGGTTGGTACCTGTACCCTGGATGTTTAGAAACTGTCACATCGACGTATTGGGGGTACGTACTGGGCACTCGTACTGGTACCTATGCTTCATAGCTGAGAAGAGAACAAAACATTTATGTGTCTTGTCTACAGTCCATGAACTAGCACAAACTAGAGCTGAGGTGGAGGACCAATGTATGATGACTTTACTTGGAAACTGGATCCAGTTTAAGACTAGTTTGATTCATTGGATTATTTTGGTTTACTTAGTGGACTTGGTTTCTTTTGGTTTAGTTGCAATTTTATTTGGCCTAGTACTTGTTTTTATATTTAAATATGGTTTCTTGATAGCTAAGGCTATATGAGGAAATGTGCTCGACCTTTTTAGGAGTGAATGAGTCTGAGAAATATAATTTGAGAGTTGACATGGTGAGATGGCAAAACCTTATATTAGTTTTATTCCCCCCCCCCCCCCCCCCCTTTTCTCTTCCTCCTCCTTATTAATGATGCCCCTCTTCCCTTCTTTGCTTATTTACTGTTGTGCCTGAGATCACAACCCTTTATTTGTTCGCTCTGTTTCTGCTGCTGTGTAGCACAACCCACAGGGATACACAGCCAAGCCCTTTTTGCAGCTGCTGACAACATCCAGCCATCCTTTCATGCTGCCCACCTGACCTGTTGGGACCCCTTTCCTTTCTCTAATTTGCTGCAGAGTTGCTTCAGAACAGACATACTGCAGCCCTGCAGTCTCGGTCAACCCAATGTTAAAGTATGAGGCACACAATGAGGCGTGCGCTTCAACGAATCGAGGCCCACAATTTTAGCATTTTTTAAAATAATACAGTTTGAAATAAGTAAATCATATTATATCTAATCAATTCATAATGCCATTAAAATATTAAAAATGGAGTCTAATTAATTCAGAACACCGCTATAAAATCAACAACTAATACTTAACCATCATCAAATCGCAAAAAAAAAAAACTATCACAATTTCAAAATAATAGAAATGGACAAATCCCTGAAGTTTATCATCATCCATATTACCATCTTCATCACGAGCACTACCAAGGGTTTTGTATTCTTCATCTTCGTCATCATCACCAAATACAAAAGCTATTTATTACAATAGAAAAATTAGTTGATTAACTTGATGCATTTGGTAGTGTATCTATCATTCTGATCCATTTAGGGAAAATATTTTTAATTAGGATCATGTCTTGATTGGCTTGACAACATCAAATGTCAAGGTAGAAAACCATTAATTATAACAAAAAGATTAGTTGAATTAATTAATATACATTATAATATTAGCACATATCTATTCCAAAAAGAAAAGAAAAAAAAAGAATCAGAAAAAATACTAGGTTAATGAGCCTCGTGCACTTCAACCGCATCTCAAAAGTAGGCATGGCCATGTGAGGTGCATGCCACAAAAATAGGTGTTAGGTGCATGAGGCGCGACCTCAGGGGAGGCGCAATGGTGAGCTCTGAGATTGAGACGCGTTTAGTGTGAGTCTCACGGGCTTTTTAAAATACTGTGTCAACCAACCCAAAAATCCAACTACAAACCTGTAGTTCCTTCTCCCTTGCATCCCTTGCATTAGACGACACGAAACCCCTTATCCCTCTGCATCACAAAATAAGCCACCCAAATCGGCCCTAGATAATCATTCTGAAACCTAAACCAATCATCCTTTATATCGAATTCCATATGCTGGATCGCAGTTGAACCTTGGATCTCCAGACACAAAGGCATCAAGGTGGAGGACTCACCTTCTAGGGTCAAGGTTTTGGCATTTTTTATTTTCTGGATTGGTTCCAGAGCCTTATTTTGCTCCGTTATTAATTGCAAATGTTGTGATGTTTTAGGGTTGTTTATTGTTTGATTTGAACTGTTATTGCTTCATGGGTATATTTGCACGGGTACCTATTGCATGCTATATCACTTGACTTCATTTTAGTTGCATTAACCCATCTAGATTCTCATTAGTTCTTGTCCTGCATCATAAGGTCTTTCAATAAGATTATTGTTTTATTGTATCATATTCCAAACCACTCATAATCAGCCTTAAATAATTGCAATAATGTTTTATTGCCCTTCAACTGGAATAAGTTCTATATGCTTCTAGCTTTCCAAAGTTTTCAAAAAAAAAAATTCTCTTGGAGCAGTGAACAAATCATATATGTGTTGCTTAAATTCCTCAAACTTCCAATCATTGTAGGAGCAAACAAATTTTTTACCTACAATTTTAAGTTACTTTACAACTTATGAGTTTCTGCACAAACATTTGTACATAGATTTTTTTTTTACCAAAATGATGATGTGCAGTTGCTTGCTAACATTGGTGCCTTTTCATTCTTTAGTGCTCATATGTAACTTTCATTCAGACTTTTGTAGTGCTCATAACCATCATTCATTCTTCTTGCAGTTGCTTGCTGCTATAACCTGAAAAGTCATATTTGTATGCTATAACCTGAAAAGTCATATTCGTATCTTATTATTTTGGTAACTTTGTCTAAACTCATAAAATAATACTTCGATAACTTGTGTTTTCTCAGAATAGTACCCCCTGCCCAACACTTTTTGTTGCTAACCTTGGTGCAACTTGTTCTCAACAAGAGCTGAACGATGTTTTTTCGAGGTTTGGAACAATTATATATAACTCTTATGTTTACTATTTTGTAATTGTATATGGAGATATTGTACTTTTTGAATAACCCGACTTTGATTTTGTTTATAGATGCCCAGGGTTCTTAAAATTAAAGATTCAAAACAAAAATGGACTTCCTGCAGCATTTGTGGATTTTAAGGTACTTTGTGATTTATCGTTTAGAATCAATGATAATGCTGTAATTTTTACAGTGCTTATTGTAATTATCTGCTGATATGGATATTGTTGGAATTAGGATTTGAATGTTGCATAAAATACCTAATTATTCTCTTGCTCATCTAACAGCTGCTTTCCTGGTAGCCACAGAAGTATATCCAAATTAAGCTAGCATTTCATCTAATATATAACCACATAAACTTTGTAATATTGATCATGGGCTTGAGTTCATTTATCTACTTGGTTTGGCTTATAGCACTATACTGTGTCTCAACGTTGAATGCAATACCCTGTTGCAAATTGTCCTCTCTTTGTTTCATCCTATGTTGTTAGTATCATACGATACATGATACGTATCATACAATATGATATACTACATTTTGTTACGTAACAGTTGATCTGATACACAATACATATAGGCTGATGGAGAGTATCTAATTCTTTTTTACCGGAGTCGTGTATTGTAAACTTCAAAATATGGAGTAATCCTCCCAGGTTCTTCAGCTCAGCAATCTTAAGTAAAGCAGGTTGCGTCTAAAGCTATAACACTAGACTTGTTGGCTCAATTGGCTTTACTAGGATCTTGGCTCCAACTCACATAGGGTTGCTGTCAAGTGGACAGCTGGTTATAAAAGTATGTTGAGTTTTTTGTGTCTCTTTGACTTTCATTTGTGATTTACAAACTTCTTTGGTAAATGAACTTTTAATAAATCGCATGGGTGTTGACTACGATATCTGACATTGGCAACCTAACTTTGTCTTCCTCACTGTTATACTATTACTCATCTTGGCTGACTAATTTTAAGTATCTAAATATCATGCATCCCCCATTTTCCAAAATTGTGCATCCTATTCTTCAGGTGTTGTCAACCATAGTTTGCAGTATCGATACCGATCCAACACCGATTCTGTTTGGCATGTCCCGATCAAATACCGACCGCTACCGATATTGACCGATACCGATGTTGGGGATCTCTTTCCCCGTCAATTCGGTAGAGAAAATTGATGAAAAAGACTAATCAACAAGGGTATAAAAGTATAGTAAGGTTTTAAAAGTATGTATTTGAAGAAAATTTATTTTTCGCAGGTAAACCAATCAGTAAGGGTGACTATTATTTCATAATTTCATTTGGTTTCCAAATTATTAAGAAACAACACATAAAATACTTAAATGATGCCTAAATGTATACAGTATTTTTTCTATTTTTTTCTAATTTATTAATAATTATTTGCTTTCGGATCCCAAAAAATCCGATGCTCTGACCCAAAACTGCCGATACCGATACTCATAGGAAGGGTTTGATACTGATTTCGATACTGATAGTGCGAACCTTGTTCTCAACCCAGCTTTCAGAAGATCAGGCTGCATTTTCCAACCTGGATGTCAATTAGTATAAATTTGCTTTTCGAGTTTGAAATCCAATGATCCTAGGTCTGATGTGGGTTTTATTTTTAACCCAACTTCGTGAAATTAGAGGCCAGTTAAAACAAATTTTATCTTTCTCTTATAAAACCAACTGCCACTTGGGTGGCCGTTCTCCATCCCCAAATCGAGGACCTTCTGCTCCTGTGAAACCTCTTCTCCAGTCTCTTCCTGTGAAACCTCTTCTTCATTGATTCCCCTCCGTGCGGAATAACTTGGAATATTTACAGTAGCAGATACATGTTTGTCTTATCAACCTTGGAGTTTCATTTTATTTTTGGTTTGATGTAATTATCATAAATTTCTCCCGTCCATCTCATGGTTAACACTACCTCAGATCAGCAATTGGGTTAAATCCAAATCGTATATTCCTGTCCGGAGATGAATACTATTTTTGTTTTGGTTACAAATCACTAAAATTTCCATGAACAATGATTTTGATAGAAAAATTGTTACTTGTACTTTTCTCGACAGATTGCAACAATTTTCCTTCTCATGTAATTATCCTTATTTCAATCATATCTCAGACTTATTATTTTTCCTATTGCAGGATGTGGAGTGCTCAGCTGAAGCTAAAAGGCATCTGCAAGGAATGTTTTTACACTCCTCTCCTGGGAAGCCCATGCGCCTAGAGTATCCTTTCCCCCAAAGAAAGAAAATTGTGCTTAAGGTGTTTTGTACGATATAAATTCGTTGATACTTCTCATTCTATGAGTGCATTGCTTGATGCGATATAAGGCATTATGCTTGCATCCTGGAGGATGCAGGTTCAGGCCTCACAAGTATCCTCTCCCTAATCTGGGTTATGGTTGCGTAGATGTTCACTGCCTTCATTGGCAGGAGCCTCGTGGCACTAGAGTGCTCTTTTATATTGCTTGTTCCTTGACTTTAGGCAAAGGTATGCGAAATCACGCATGGGACTGAAAGTACGCAAAAGGAAAACATAAGTTCATCACCTTCTCCTTCCAAACATTTCATTCTTCAAGTTCAGCGACTTGTACTGATGCTTCGACTGGTACTGGTAGCTAGCAGTCATTGGTGAATAGAAGGTAATATCATAGGTTATTTGTAGTCTGTGTGATGTGTTTACACAAACAACGAGCAGGCTTTGGCGAACAATGACCACACATCAGACTTGTGCTGTGGTTCTTGGTCCTCTTATCTGGGTTGTGAGTTCCAATTCGAAATAGGTAGTAACATTGTCGCTGAATATTCTCTTCCTCTGATGTTTGTATGCTTGTTGCATTGACATATTAACTTAACTTTGGGAGAACATTATCAGTCGTGAACTTTTGTGGTGTTTTATTGGAAGTTTTCTGGAATTTGATAAAATTGTAATCATCGTAATTTTGGAGAAGTCTCAAGTTTGGTAACCAGTCGTTCTTTAGCATGTTGTACTTGCCTCACTGGACTCTTGAGGATGGTATGAGGGATAAATGAAGTATGAAGGCAATGACTGACTTGTTGAAATTGTCAGTATTAGGGCTGAGCATATTGGTGGTTGATTTCTATGCTGCAATCAGCAGTAGAGGTTGGATAGAAGAATTTTTTGCATGCACTTCCAACTTTGTTTCCTCTGCTGGAGCTATGCGTACCTATTTGTTCATGTGTCTGTTGTATTTGCTGTTTCCTGGACAGTTTTATCACAGAAGACAAGAAGGATGAAAGTAATTTGGGCGAACTAGAGTCGCCCAATGTTCTGGAGTATTTGGATTTTCTTCCAACTCTAGATTGCAGTTAGGCCCTTCCATTTGTCAAATCTTTGACAGGTATTAATGGCTCCTATGGCCGTAGCCTGTTGGGAACGGTGGAGCATCCCGGCGCAGTGGTGCGGGTTCTGAGTCCTCTTGGAGGCGTGCCTCCAAGCACTAGTAAGAAGTGGACACTCAAAAAAAAACAAAACATTCACAATTAGGAGTATATTTTAGTAGTAGTCTCCAAGCACTAGTAAGAAGTGGACACTCCCAAAAACAAAACATTCACAATTAGTAGTATATTTTAGAAGTAGTGGCTTAATTTGATAAATGCTATGAAATATTTGCAACTTTCTTCCTTGCTTCTGAAGGCTTGTAGCACAATGTTGTGAAATGCAGTCCATATTACAATATTGAATAATACTTTGCATGTTTTGATCAATTCGCAAGCACAGAAAGGATCGAGAAAGATGGAATAGATAGTTTGAACTTTCTTCCTTGCGGGAAACATATGAAGGGGAAAACGAAAACTTGCTAAATTCGACAATTAAGATGAAAATAGATAGTTTGAACTTCGAAAAGCTTCTGGATCTACTGTAGTTTCGGAAGAAGAAAAAATACTGTAGCTTCGGAAACCTGCATAGGCAATAGCAGAGGCAGCAAAATTTATGTGGGGGTGTAAATTTGCATTATTCAGGTTCCATCCCTTGGCCTTGGGGCCTAGCTGGTCAGAGAGAATAAATGAGAAGGGCTAATATTAATAAGGTGAACTTTGAGCCTAGTCTTCCTGGCGACAACCTACTTTCTTGATTGGATGTTTTCTCTGGAATACTTTGAAGTTATGGCTTGCTTTGACGAGTGAGTGCTTTGAGGAACCATTGCGTCAATTGCGTTTGAATTGTCGCACAATATCAACTTCATTGCGTCAATTGCGTCAAAAATAAATTTTGTTAGTTGGAGATATAATTGGTAAAATTTATATTTTAATTTTTCTTCCTTTCACTTTTCTTCCGATACCAAACAAAGTAAGGTGTATCATTTCTATTTTTCTTCGATCGTGCCAAACACAAACAAAGGAAATAGTCTTTCCTTTTCATATGGATGAAAAATAAATCTCTTTGGTTTTCTTTTCTTCCAATTTTTTTGACATTTTTAAACACCGGAATAAAAATTGATTGGAATTGTAATTTTCCAAAAAAAATTAGAGAGCAAAGGATCAATTTTCTGCCCTTTCCTTTCTGCAACCAAATAGGGCTAAAATGGAAAATAAATGCTACAACACCAATTTCTGTAGCAACAGTTACAACCAACAAATCACCTTTAATTTATGATTTGTGAACCTTAGTAGATGGCTGCAACAAACATCGTTCGTCTTATAATTACTACCTAATCATCTTTGATCTTGCCTACCACGCCACTAAAGTATATCATTTTTATTAGGCAAAATATACATGAATAAAATGGCAATTAATCACGTGAAACAATGGGAGCATGTTACCATAAACATACTACAAAAAAAAAACCATTACTTTTTTCTTCTAGATTTGAGTTTCAAATTCTACAAGTTGAGTCATTACATTATAACTCAATTCACATAAATTGATGATTTTGTATAGCCTCTATCCAAAATAAAAAAAAAAAATTCCTGTAGTCACATTTTTTGATTTTGTTAGTCTCGAAGCTCAATCTTAAGATGAAAGAACTGCCAGAAACTGAGATTTAAAGCAAACAAATTTGCTTCTCTGTTCTGAGATTTAGGACTTCAGAGATTTTGGCAAACAAGTTTGCTCTCCAAAGAACTTGAAGCCATTAAGCCACTATAAATTTCTAATTACAATTTTGTTACAAACTGACAGAAATCACTTCACGTTCTTCCTTGCAATCGCAGTTGCAAACAGACAGAATAAATTACAATATGCAGAAAACTAAAAGAAAAGGAAGAAGAAAACACAACTCTTGTTGGGGTGATGAAGATCACTATTGCTCAAAGCAAGATTCGTCCCATGCAGACTGCTCCCAGGAACCAACAAGTTCTCGTAGAACTTCTGTAACGCTCACCGTCACCTCCTTTCTGGACTCGCACGATCTCTTATGGACTCCAATGGCGGCAACATCAATTATCTCTTCGTCTCTCTTTTCGAATTAAGTTCTCAAAGAAGCACAAAGATAGTATTTATAGAGTCGGGTGGAAACAATGACCATAATCTTGGGCGCCAACTGATTACGAAAAGATATGACTGATTTAAATTCAAATTTCACAAAAATCGGATATGAATATTTGACCATATCTTTCCATAATCATTCAAGTTCCGCAATTAGCGGCAATATGCGCCAACCATAATGTATGCACATATGCGTCCCAGTAGCACAGTCGTAGCTGCTCCTGCTCATATGCTAGCAGCGTAGCAGCCCATGTGTGCATACGCATAAACGTGCATAGACTGTGCAACGACGCATGCGCACATACGCGCATAGCCTGCGCATGTGCCCGCTCCTGCACCCGTCCTGTGCATGCGCCAACACTTGCGTCCGCTCATGCGACTCGCGCACGAGCTCAACTAATGCGCACAAGTGTCATGTGACGATGTTGACGTGCTAAGTGTGCCATAAAAGTGTCACTATGCACCCTAGAGCCCGAGTCCGAGTCGCTATGGACTTAGCTCCTAATGGACGTGTGAAATGATAAAAAATATATATGTTTTCTTTGAGAAGCATAGCACAGCTGCAGCTGCTCCTGCACGCATATGCCAGCAGAGTAGTAACCTATGTGCGTATACGCATAAACGCGCATAGCCTATGCAACGACGCATGCGTGCATACGCGTATAGCCAGCGCATATGCACGCTCCTGCATCTGCGCCTGCACCCATGCATGCGCCCATGCCTGCGTCCGCTCATGCAACTCGCGCACGAGCGCAACTAATGCGCACAAGTCCCATAGAGCACAAGGCCGAGTATGAGTCGCTATGGGCTCCTTATGGACATGAGAAATGACCAAGAGCATAAATGCTTTCTTTGAGGAGGGTAGCAGCACAGCTGCAGCTGCTCCTGCGCGCATATGCCAGCAGTTGCTTTCTTTGAGGAGTGTAGCAGCACGGTCGCAGCTGCTCCTGTGTGTATATGTCAGCACTGTAGCAACCCATGCGCGCATACACTTAAACGCGCATAGTCTGTGCAACAACGCATGCGCGACGAGCGCAACTAATGTGCTCATGCCATGCGACGATGCTGACGTGCTAAGTGCGACATAAAAGCGTCACTATGCGCCCTAGAGTCCGAGAGGCCCGAGTCTCTTTGAGGAATCAATCATTTTTCCTCCTTGAACACACTCTCACATGACACCCACTTGTGCCCCACCACACACCATCTGCTCACCTCAACACAAAGAAAGCATTATATTGAGATACGTTACCATTTTGTGTAGCCAATGTGAGACTCTAAAGGCAAAAACACCAACAGATTTCACATCTCATTTTGTCTGAACAAACATGTGTATGTATATACATACAATGTAACAATTGAGCTCTGATGATTGATTACGCAGAGGTGAATGAAAAAAGAAAAAGAAAAAGGAAAAAAAAATAATATAAGAAGAACAAAGTATAGGTTGAACACAATGAAATATGTTAATTTTCTGTTAGTTCTCCCATTCATGGCCCTTACAAAATGAGTATCTGACCATTTGAATGGTTAGTCGAGCCGATCGACCGATCCTTACCAGCCTGTTCTCGATCTGATCTAATTTCTGACATGTCACTTGAATTCTTATGATACCATGCACGTATTCAGTAGTTCAAGGCTATCTCAAAGAGATCGAAGTCCTTGTCGACGTCGGCGATCACGCCATCTGCATCCCCATCGTGCCTACTTTTGCTGCCCTTCGTGATGCTGGTAGTAATGCCGGGGCTCTTGGCCCTCGCAGCGTGATCGAAGCACTCGGTGTCCGGCATTCTGATCGAGAAGAACTCGCGGCTGTCCTCGTAAGCTCCGCCAACGGACTGGCAACTCATGTAACTCGGGGTAGTCGTCGGCAGGAAGCACGGGTTGTCCGTCCGATGCGCGTTAGCCGGCACGTACTTGAAGGCTGCCTGGCCCAGGTTAACTTGTACCGTGACTTCGGAGTTCGCTGACAGAATTGGATAGAGCGGGCTCTTGTAGGCTTCGGAATGGCACCGGATCACGTGGACTAGCTCCGAGTCGACGGTGAAGAACACCTTCTTCTTGCTCGGACTGAACCCGCATCCGATCACTCTCCCGACCGTTGCCCATCCCGTTCTGTTCGATTCCGACACCAGCTTGATCCCTGCAGAGTTTTATTCAAATCGTGTCAGCGACGAAAATCCATCTAAATTTGACTGATCAACACAAACACTCCAAAAATGTCGCCATGACGTGTCGGACACGTATCGGACACAATCATCTAAGAAGATTATATTACCATCGAGGCATACGGAACCGTTGGACCGGAAACCAATAGACCCCGGATAGCTACCGGGGATCAGCTTGGTTTCAGCAGAACCTCCCCTTGTCAGCCCCAGGCAGATCAGAGAGTTATCCGGCCCGTGCTCGGTGGTCGGAGGCCTTCTCGTGTCGGTTTCACATTCGAATTGTAGTCTCCGGTGATTCTGTTCGATGAGCTTCAAGCGGTCGTCGTCGTCGCCGTCGCTAGCAGCACCGTCTTTCAGTCGCTCCTTGGGACCGGACGCGCAATTCAGACGCGTAACCGTGATCTCGAAGTAGGCTTCCTGGGGGAAAGATGCGCCTATCAACGATGGGCCTGGCAAGGGCAGGCTCATCCTAGTACAAGAAGTCGTCGCAAAACTGTCGGTAGCAGCATGGAGAGGACTGCTGCCGCTGCTGCTCTTGGGTCTGGCAGGACTGATCCTGACAGACTGCATGGATTCTGCAGTAGTGCCAGGCTTCATCGTCGGCGATTGCTGCGACGAAACGACGTCGCCCGTAGCGCAGAGGCTCCAGAGCGGCGATGACCGGGGGACGGAGGAGCGGTCTACGAATACGAATTGCGACCACCCCCAATTGAGAGGAGGCTGATGTTGAATATTCGGCTTCTGGCTCTGGCTCTGGTACGGGTGGAGCTGGTGAAACCGGAGGATGTTCTTATCGCCGGCAACGGACTTGCTGTGGAACTTGTCGATGGCGGCTTGGATGCCATCCTCGCTCGGTAAAGGCGCTGCCGCCGCAGCTGCATTCGCGCTAGTGACCTGCTGCTGCTGAGGCCGGCGCCGGCATCTGCGCCACCACAAGAAGAGGAGGATGATGGCTGGAAAGACCAGCACTAGCCCGGGGATCACCCCGGCTAGTATCTTGATCAACGGTGTCATGTATGAACGAGGTTCTATGTCATGCAACTTATTTTTTCCGGAGTTTGGAAGGAGGTTTTTTTGGAGCGTTTTGAGTAAGCGGCCGCGGAATCTAACGGTGGCAAGCGAGCTAGCGAGGGAAGTGTGAGCCAAAGACCTTCTCAATGTGTTTTGCATTGGCAGGAGGGAAGGAAAAGGTTGACAAGTAGTAGCAAAGATCCAACCCAAGAGAGAGAATTCAAACCTACTATTTGGCTGGCGAAGTAGAAGTCATTGTCTGTGTATATATTTTGACCAAGTAAATTAAGCATATGCTGCCGTATGGAATGTAGCTCATTTTTTGTGTGTGATGTTCCATTTATGTGAAATTGATTTTTTTTTTTTTTTTTTTTTTTTTTTTTTTTTTTGTGTTGAATGATTTTGTTTATGGTTGTGGAATGTTTCGTAAAAGAATTGAAAAAGTACTACGAGCTGAGCAAACAACAATTTCGTATTATGGGTGGGGTTTTCAATCTATGTGAAAAATATTTTGGAGAGCGATGAGTGTCATCGCGTGTCGGAGAAGTTCGGAGAGTCGAATGATGCAAAGGAGGCTTGATTTGAACGCGTATCGGAACTTTTTTAAAAAAAAGTATCAGAGTAAGCGGTATACCGGTCTGACATGCTTTTGTTCACGAACGGTTCTGACTCGAAGTGACCATTTTTCGATATACTATCGGTATATCGTGGCCAGGATTGAAGGCCAAAATTGAATATTTTATTAACACCGTTGGATCGTGATCAATTGTCCAGATTATTTCCAAATTGTGGTGCTTTAAATATATGTTTCTTAACCCTAATCAATTAGCATCTTAATGTGAAGATCAAAGGATAGAGTTTCTCAATGGTTGCAACTTTCCAAAAGAGAGGACAAGTGATTTGGACTTTCGAGGGGTCGTATTGAAGAGAGATCGTTTCGAGAACCGTCGTTAAAATTGAAATATGTCTATTAAGGATACATAGGGGGTTCGATAAGCTTTCCGAATATATATAATATGATGGTATTTAGATTTATATAATAGGAGTTATAATCTGTGCAACATGAGGGTTACATGCTGGAATTTTGTGCCACTTAGTTTTGTGCTTTTATACAATTTCTGTCCACCATATTAATTGTGTGTGACCGGTATTGAGTTGTTCCACCGAAGGGACTTTGATCTAAGTCAATTCTACGGAAAGTTGTTCCGGATCATTTATATTATTGTGTTTGGAGCTCGAAATTCAGAGGAGAATCTGTCCGTAATTCTAAGAATTTTGGAAGATATCCAAATTTTGAATCTTAAACTATGTAGTATCATTCAAAACCCTAAACCAATTGTATATCGATTAGAGACAAACTCACAATAACTCTAGAAATGTTTAGAGGTCAACTATCTAAGTTTTGGACTCGTAAGGACATGTAGCTATCAAATTATCAAATATAGTTGTCCTTGTTTCTGGAATATCCAGTTGACTATATTCTCGTATTACGTGATATTAATACGTATAGAGAATTAATTGGTGTTATTCCAACAGTTGGAAGCATCCTGCTAAATAATATTTGTATTTCAGTAATACAAATCAAGATGTATACTTGAGTCGGGAACACAGTTCTAATTATTGTAATGGACTTAGGATTGATTGTGATTATACAATAGAGCATTGGACGGAGAAGAACAATTTGGATCATATCATATGAAATCTTGGCAATATAATAAACAAAAACTGATCAGACCTGTAACTCATTCGCAAGACATGCGTTGAGATTGGATGAATGCTTAGATCACCACCTTACCTGAATCTCGTGAATATGTAAATGTTTATCCTAATTCGATAAAAGTCGAATTTGGTGTTAATTGATGTATATAGTTTTGCTCCCGAAGAGGAGTACCCGGACTAATAAGCACCGCGCCTACCTGCCACCACCTGATCACTGGTAACGGGATTATTGCCTAGATAGTGCTCGAATGTGAGATCCAAACATGTTCTCTAACTATGCATTTCATCTTATAGAAAAAATGTATTGTGATTGTGTTAGTAATTCACTACAAAAATACTGTATTTTACTGACTGATTTTATCGACAAAAATAAAATGGTCGCTATTTACCGACGGATTACCGACTAACTCGCTACTGATTTATTATGTAAAATACAGTATAACTAAACGTCGCTAATTTTGTTGGTAGTCCGTCACTAATGTACTAGAGACCACTTAGCGACGAAAAATTTCGTCGCTAAGCTACTGTAAAAGTTACACAACACCCTCCCTCTTCATTCTCAAAATTTTACCAAAACGAAAATTTCCACCCAATCGAAATTTTTTGACCCCCTGTCGTCCTCCGGCCTCCTCCTCCAGCGTCCTCCTCCTCCCGACCCCCTCTCGTCCTCCGACATCCTCCTCATGACCCCCTCCTCTATAGCTGTAGTGCCCCGTCCCGCAAAGTCAATCGAAGGAATCGAAACACCAACGACGTTCCGACTTAGCCTTGCAACGGCTGCTCGAAGACTCGCTCGGTCGAGGCGATTCTTTGCTCAGGTGGGATAGTTTCAGTGAAATTGCCTCATCTTAGCCTTCACATAATAAATCGTATGTTTTCAACTTGCACAAGTAGGCTAATATAAAAGCTACGAACGGACATAGCTAAGGAAATAATTCCGACGGGTCAAAATATGCTAGAACTTAGAAAAGGTCCCATGGCCGTCTTAGAAGTGTGTTCAACGTGCTTTCAAAGTGACACTCGAACCCTTCGTCCCTTGGCTTGGGAGAAGAAAGTTGGCCTAAGTTGCTAAGTTGTCACGACACTCGAATTAGCCTAAGTCATAGGCGTCGCCCGCATGAATGCTTGGTAAAGCATGCATGGTCCCGTCGTCCAAGGCTTGGCATAGCCTTTGCATGTCCCGTGGGTTAAGTCGTCTTGCACGACTTTTGGCTTAAGTCTAGGCACTCGAGAACTTGGTTGCTCAAGTCGAACGCGTGCACGACCCGTCCTCTCGATGCGAAGCTCGGCGTAGCCTTTGCTCGTCGAGTCGTTGCCCGAGGAAGTTAGATAACAGTTGTGCTGGGCTATCAAAGCCATATCCAGCACTGTTCTGCTCTATCTGCGGTTGTCAAGTCGCGTAGTCCCTCGAGAACAAGGCTCGTCGTATAAAGTATATGACTTGAGCGATAGCGTCGCCTAGAGAACCAGGCCTGTCTAAGGCACGAGCCACGACGGATTTAGTAAAGAGTATGCCACGGACAAAGAAAGTCCATGCGACTAGTTATCGCCGAGATCGGTCCCGCTACTTAGGAGTCTCGATAACCCTCGCACGCGAGATCGGTCCCGCTACTTGGGAATCTCGCTAAGTATCGATAAGTCTCGCACATGATATAGGTCCTGCTACTTGGGAGTCTCGATAAGTCTGGATAAGGAAGTACACGAGATCGGTCCCGCAACTTGGGAGTCTCGATAACCCTCGTACGCGAGATCGGTCCCGCTACTTGGGAATCTCGCTAAGTCTCGATAAGTCTCGCACACGAGATCAGTCCCGCTACTTGGAAGTCTCGATAAGTCTGGATAAGGAAGTACACGAGATCGGTCCCGCTACTTGAGAGTTTCGATAAGCCTCGTACACGAGATCGGTCCCGCTACATGGGAGTCTCGATAAGTCTCGCATACGAGATCGGTCCCGCTACTTGGGAGTCTCGATAAGTCTGGATAAGGAAGCACACGAGATCGGTCCCGCTACTTGGGAGTCTCGATAGAAAGATGGAAAGTATGGTCATGAATAAGGAAGGACTTGGTAGATCGAGTTGTATCTTGCATGGTCATTGGACAACTTGTCGACAAGGTGTAGTCTTCTCGAATGATCGCCGGGGCACCGGAATCATGTCGGCCCGGAAGAAATGAGACGGATCAAAGTAGGATGCTGGATAACCGCATGGAAGATTCGGCGCCTCTAGGCTAGCTACCGCGGAGGGGCGGTCCGATATCCCCGAGCCGGGTCTAAGATAGCTTGACATTGCTAGTGACCACTCATATAGGCCTAAGATTGGGCTGCAGCATAGGCACCGTGCTTGGCACGATACTTGGGGTCGGGATGTTCATGGAATTGATACTATGTTTTACAAGTCTTGTCTAAGTTGGTTTATGAGTCGAACAGGAAGGCCGCAAGGTGGTAGCACGGATAAGTCTCGATAAGTTGCGAGGCACGACCTCAATCTTAAAGCACGAACATGTCTAAGCAAGGTCTAGCGACACGACCAACATGAGTCATCCCCTTGACGCCGTTGGCACGAGAATTGGTCTAGAGGCACTTCAGTTTAAGTGAAAGTCTTGGCACGGCCGAGTTCACATAAGTTGCTCCTCGGCGAAGCACTGTCCCGAATACGTTGAAGTCACGAATATAGTATGGCACGACCTGCCGTCCCGAGTTGAAGTTCGGTCAAGTACATAAACGATGAGGCACTGCCTAGATCGATATACATGTTGGCATTATAGCACGACCACGTCGTGGCACATCGGTTTAGTCAGGCATCGTAGTCTTAAAATTGATCCTAAGGCAAGACTAGAAAGACAATCGTAAAGGGACTTGTATTGCACAAAGTAAATGAACGTATCGGTTTTGTATGGGTGGGTGAGGAGCTCACTCCATCAGTACAGTTGAGTACTGACACCCACACAGTTTCCATATGCAGGCACAGGTAGAAGCTCGTGGCGCGGAGCTCGCTTGGATGCGTCGAGGCACGGAGTTCCTTGGCGATTCGAAGCGTGCGGCCGCATGGAGTCAAAGACTTATACGGGACATAATGTATGGATATTGCCTTCCGAAGCTTCCGCTGGATCAAGGATTGTATAGAGAGATGAGAGAGAGCAGAGTGACTTGTAGAATAAGAAAAAAGTGAGCACGAGAGACTTGTAATCATGGCCTTGTACCCATTGTAATCTGATCGTTCAATATCAATATAGAGTACTTTTGAATAACTTGTGTTTTGCCTTTAAATTTCTGCTGTAATGTTCAATGTTTCTGTTTGGAACTTCTGTGCGATGACCCCGTCACAGCCGCTGTAATCAGCCGTTATGAAACAGCCTTGCACGAGCACAATCTAGACTCGTGCGACATCACGTCTTAGCGAGGACGATCGCTCCTACGGGTACGGGACGCGACATAATGGTATCAGAGCACGGCTTTACGTCCTTGGACTTCAAGTTGAATCTCTCAGTTTTGAAAGCTCGTCGTTGTTAAAGAAGTGTGCGCTCTCTCTCAAATGTCCCTCGGCATGTCCATACAATAAGTCTAAATATTTTCAAAAGCTCGTATAAGCGTTCAATCGAACGCATCGGTAGGCAATGGCCTTTGTGCCAAACGGTGTCAAACTTGACTTGATAGAAAAATATGCTAAAGTTAGCAAAGTCGCGTGTGTGCCCGCTACGTTGACCTTAGCAAGTGAGTGTGCAAACTCGAAGTATAGTCCGTACGGGTTGGTTATGCACACGGCCTTTTGGCTAAGTTGTGTCGCGTGTCGCGCACCTCGACCTTTTGGTGTGCAAACGAGTTGCGAGCGATATTAAGTACCGCTCGGTCGGGAACAGAGATACACTTAAAGTGTATATCAATAGGAACGATATCGAACTAACGCTTAGGCGTACATGGAAAATTGGATTAGATTTTGAGGAATAGTATGAACGACTTAGTGCGTCGATACGACGTGAGCGATTACGCTAGAGATTCGTCGAATGAATCTGAAAGATATTTTAGCGTGTGATGCGAACGTGATTGAGGACTAAATCGGATGGTTCGAATCCTGAGTGGTGTATGGTTTGTCTTGGAAATCATTCGAGCAAAATTGAGGATTAGAGGTGACAATGAGTATGTCGGCGATGCGATCGCGCAAAGCCTTAGAATGCATCACGCTTAGTTGGTCGTGACTTCGAAAGTCCCAAACGAGATGTCGTTCGGACAACTTGTGAATGGGCAACGCGAGTTAGAAAATGATTCAGAACGATGAAACAAGTGAATGTCTTGATCGAGAAAAAGATAGACTTGGCTCGAGGACTTTCTAGTTGAACGAATGACAAACAAACTATCGAACTGAGATCTTGGCTTGGATAAAAATAAAATATTTAGATTGCTTCGATGATAACCACAACATTGACATTCTTGTCTTATACGAGCGCAACTCCAGCCTCGTACATGTGTCACGCCGATTAGGGCAATCATTTCGTATGAGCATTGGTATGGTGATTCATACAGTAGGGGTGATCGAACTTGTATGGCGTAGCAAATTATATGTATCGACTTGTAGTTTGACGTGAAGGTGAACTCGAGAATGACTCAGTGTGCTTGACGATTGAACTTGAGGATTGAGTAGGTCCAATCAGCGTATCGAAAATGAATTAGTCTAGACTCAAGCAAGAGTTACGCCCCGATGAGAATGATTATTCTGCGGGAGCGTTGTATGGTGATTCATGAACCACCGTGGATAATCGGACTCGCGTGAGATTGGGGTACAATATATTATCGAGCTAGATGACCTCGTGATCGAATACATGAATTAGTTAGAATTGGTGATTTGAACGGATTTGAATATGTGCAACGAATGCTTTGATGCGAATTAGACGATCATGCTCGATGTTTAGAAATCTGAGCGACGTGAACTTGGGTAGAAACCCCGTATTATGATCGACTTTGGTTTGACCCTAGGATTGGGGTCAGTGTTGGTATTATTGTTGGGGAACTCTGATTCCAATCCTGACATTGACTTAGCCTTGAAAAATGGCCTAGCGGATAGGCGAGACGCCCTGTTCCAAGAGTTGCAATCGAAAGATTGATCTTGAGGATTGGTATAGATGGATAGAGTGAATCAAGAGTATAGGAATACCCCTCACGACATTCGGCTGACATGCATATATTTCAGGGACGCCTGAGTATGTGCACGATGCGACTCGAGTGAGAATGACGAATTCTCTATCATGCAGCTTGGCTGAATACATGTATTTTAGGGACGCTTGGAATGCGTGCATAATTCAACCAAGTGATACGTTGAGTTCAAGTAAGATTCGAGGAATAGAATTATCGAGGATCTTGTAACCGTGTTAAAAGAAAAGATTGATAGTAGTGCGAGCGTGGCTCAGAATCGAAGAAATGCATAGGCAGAGTGTGTATGAGAGTCCTTAGATCAAAGTGGTCCAAAAGTAAGTACTCAGTTAGTTTCGAGGACGAAACTTATTCTGACTGGTGTATGTTGTAGTGCCCCGTCCCGCAAAGTCAATCGGAGGAATCAAAATGCCAACGGTGTTCCGACTTAGCCTTGCAACGGCTGCTCGAAGACTCGCTTGGTCGAGGAGACTCCTCGCTCAAGTGGAGTAGTTTCGGTAAAATTGCCTTATCTTAGCCTTCACATAATAAATCGCATATTTTTAACTTGCACAAGTAGGCTAATATAAAAGCTACGAACGCACATAGCTAAGGAAATAATCCCGACGGGTCGAAATATGCTAGAACTTGGAAAAGGTCCCACGACTGTCTTAGAAGTGTGTTCAGCGTGCTTTCAAAGTGACACTCGAACCCTTCGTCCCGTGGCTTAGGAGAAGAAAGTTGGCCTAAGTTGCTAAGTTGCCACGACACTCGAATTAGCCTAAGTCATAGGCATCGCCCATATGAATGCTTGGTAAAGCATGCATGGTCCCGTCGTCCAAGGCTTGGCATAGCCTTCGCACGTCCCGTGGGTTAAGTCATCTTGTACGGCTTTTGGCTTAAGTCTAGGCGCCCGAGAACTTGGTTGCTAAAGTCGAACGTGTGTACGGCCCGTCCTCTTGATGCGAAGCTCGGCGTAGCCTTTGCTCGTCGAGTCGTTGCCCGAGTAAGATAGACAAGAGTTATGTTGGGCTATCAAAGCCATATCTAGCACTGTCCCGCTCTATCTACGGTTATTAAGTCGCGTAGTCCCTCGAGAACAAGGCTCGTCGTATAAAGTATATGACTTGAGCGATAACGTCACCTAGAGAACTAGGCCTGTCTAAGGCACGAGCCACGGCAGATTTAGTAAAGAGTATGCCATGGACAACGGAAGTCCACGCGACTAGTTGTCGTCGAGATCAGTCCTGCTACTTGGGAGTCTCGATAACCCTCGCACGCGAGATCGGTCCCGCTACTTGGGAATCTTGCTAAGTCTCGATAAGTCTCGCACACGAGATCGGTCCCGCTACTTGGGAGTCTCAATAAGTTTGGATAAGGAAGTACACGAGATCGGTCCCGCTACTTGGGAATCTCGATAACCCTCGCACGCGAGATCAGTCCCGCTACTTGGAAATCTCGCTAAGTCTCGCACACGAGATCGATCCCGCTACTTGGGAGTCTCGATAAGTCTGGATAAGGAAGTACACGAGATCGGTCCCGCTACTTGGTAGTCTCGATAAGTCTCGTACACGAGATCGGTCCTGCTACTTGGGAGTCACGATAAGTCTCGCACACGAGATCTGTCCCGCTACTTGGGAGTCTCGATAAGTCTGGATAAGGAAACACACGAGATCGATCCCGCTACTTGGGAGTCTCGCTAAGTCTTGATAAGTCTCGTTCACGAGATCGATCCTGCTACTTGGGAGTCTCGATAGAAAGATGGAAAGCATGGTCATGAATAAAGAAGGACTTGGTAGATCGAGTTGTATCTTGCATGGTCATTGAAAAACTTGTCGACAAGGTGTAGTCTTTTCGAATGATCGTCGGGGCACCGGGATCATGTCGGCCGGGGAGAAGCAAGACAGCTCAAAGTAGGATGCTGGATAACCGCATGGGAGATTTGGCGCCTCTGGGCTAGCTACCGCGGAGGGACGGTCCGATATCCCCGAGCCGGGTCTAAGATAGCTTGACATTGCTAGTGACCACTTATATAGATGGGTCGACAGAATAGTGGCAAATTGCGTGTATACCTTTGGATTGAGTCTATAACTTGAATGTATGTCCAATCGGTAATACAATGTCTGGGCCTAAGATTGGGCTGCAGCATAGGCACCGTGCTTGGCACGATACTTGGCGTCGGGATGTTCATGGAATCGACACTATGTTTTACAAGTCTTATCTAAGTTGGTTTATGAGTCGAACAGGAAGGCCGCAAGGCGGTAGCACGGATAAGTCTCGATAAGTTACGAGGCACGACCTCAATCCTAAAACACGAACATGTCTAAGCAAGGTCTAGCGGCACGACCAGCATGAGTCGTCCCCTTGACGCCGTTGGCACGAGAATTGGTCTAGAGGCACTTGAGTTTAAGTGAAAGTCTTGGCACGGCCGAGTTCACATAAGTTGCTCCTTGGCGAAGCACTGTCCCGAATACGTTGAAGTCACAAATAGAGTATGGCATGACCCCTCCGTCCCGAGTTGAAGTTCGGTCAAGTACATAAATGATGAGGAACTGCCTCGATCGATATATATTGGCATTTTAGCACGAACACGTCGTGGCACATCGGTTTGGTCAGGCGTCGTAGTCTTAAAATTGATCCTAAGGCAAGACTAGAAAGACAATCGTAAAGGGACTTATATTGCATAAAGTAAATGAACGTTTCGGTTTTGTATGGGTGGGCGAGGAGCTCACTCCACCAGTACAGTTGAGTACTGACACCCACACAGTTTCCATATGCAGGCACAGGTAGAAGCTCGTAGCGCGGAGCTCGCTTGGATGCGTCGAGATGCGAAGTTCCTTGGCGATTCAAAGCGCACGGCCGTGTGGAGTCAAAGAATTATATGGGACATAATGTATGGAAATTGCCTTCCGAAGCTTCTGATGGCTCAAAGATTGTATAGAGAGATGAGAGAGAGCAGAGTGACTTGTAAAATGAGAGAAAAGTGAGCATGAGAGACTTATAATCATGGCCTTGCTCCCATTGTAATCTGATTGTTCAATATCAATAAAGAGTACTTTTGAATAACTTGTGTTTTGCCATTAAATTTCTGCTGCAATGTTCATTGTTTCTGTTTGGGACTTCTGTGCGACGACCCCGTCGTAGCCGCTGTAATCGGCCATTATGAAACATCCTTGCACGAGCGCAATCTAGGCTCGTGCGACATCACACCTTAGCGAGGACGATCGCTCCTACGGGAGCGGGGCGTGACAATAGCCCCCCTCTTCGTCCCCTTCTACAGCCCCCCTCCGCCCCCTACAGCCCCCGTCCTCTTCGCCGACCCCCAACCCCCGCCCCCTCTACCGCCCCCTCCGCCCCCCTACAGCCTCCGTCCTCTCCACCGACCCCCTACAGCCCCCTACTCTGCCCCCCTACAGCGAACAAACGCCCCCTCCTCCTCCTACATCGAGCAGATGCCCCCTCCTCCTACTCCGGTCAGACCCTTTTCATCCGTCGAAGGTAAACCCTACCTACATTGCCATTTTTTAAGTTATTGTATTTGTGATTTGGGGGGGGGCAATATAAATTTAGATTTTGGTGTTGGACATGTATAGATACGATACATTGGACTTGGACACAAGCACATTATATATTGGTATCGAACATGATACATTGTACTTGGACACGAGCACGTTGGACTTGGACATGGACACGATACATTGGATATATTGGTATCGAACATGATATATTAATAGTTTGGATGTGCATTGAACACAACTAGGGCGAACCCATATCCTGGCTTGTTGGTAGACCGTAGAGTGTACATACGTCGACCAGGATTTGCAGACCCTCCTACTCTACCAGAGCGGCCAGCCAACATCACTCGTCCCGAGCTGTGGGCCGATGGAACGACGTAAGTATATAATTGTTAGTAGACACATTTATTCATACTCTATTTGTTATCTTATCGTATATTGTGTTGTTTATTCCAGGTTCTTTCCGGTTCAGGCTGGTAGAGATTTGGGCGATGTAAACCCCCTAAATTTTTACTATGTTTTTATTTTTATTTTTATAGATTTTGGTATTAGTTACCATTTTTAGTATTTGTACGTCGAGTGCGCCTACGTATCTACAAGGTACCTATTTTTATAAAAAGATTTATTATAGCCTTTCTCCATTTAATTTAAATAAGTATATATTTTAAAATAGTCATGATTGTCAAAACTTGATTTTTTCTAATTATTGCAAAAGTATACGTGATAATTTAAGAAATAATATTTTGTAAATAATATGTCCTATTCGCATGCGAGTACATAAAATTTAATTCATGTAGATATTTTAATTTTCAAAATTATTTTATTATTTATCTTAATTTTCCTAAAAAGTTATTTTTGAAGTATTTATCATAATTTTTGAAATTATAATTAATTATTATACAAAGGATAATTTCAAGTATTTTCTATTAATATTTAAAAATATTTATTATGAATTTCGAAATTAATAATAATTATTATTTATTATTATTTTGAAATTTTTATTTAATGTTTAATTGGTTAGGATAATCTAAATTAAGATAGATTTATTGAATGCATTTGACTTATAGATATGATATATCTAGATATAGATTCGGATTTGGATTTGATTTGGATTGATAGGTTTTAAATTGATTTAAATTAATAGTGAATTATCAAAGGGGTTTTAAATTTTTCATAATCCTTATCCCACCAGGAGTTCCACCCCTATATATAGGGGAGCCTCCATATTGTTTCCTTCACAATTACTTCCACAAATTTCTCCACAACATGAGTGTATCGTGTCCGTGTCCAATCCCTCCGTGTCAGCCGTGACGGCCTCGGGTCTGACCCCAGGTGTCTTTCCAATAGGTCAAATTGTTCATACAAATACAATAGTTTCCACCCAACTACTACGCCACCCTTGTCAACAAAACTCCGTCTACCCGGCCTCGGCTGAACCCAATCTCCGCCACCACCAGAATCCCTCTCATCCCCAAGCCCACAACTATCATCACCGTCATCATCACCACAGCGTTCGCCGCCCTGACCCCCGCAACCACCGGCCTGTTGCCAACACCACCGAGAACCACCACCGTGTGCCGACCCCTCACCACGCTGCACTATAAGCCAAACGATCACCTAGCACAGACCATGTCCAGCTTCCTCCTTCTCGTAAACCCAGTCGTGCCGCCACTATCATCTTTATCATGATCACCACCCCAAAACCACACACCTAACACCACCACCACGGCCACCGCCGCGGCAACCAACATTCGCCACCAATTATCCCCTAAACAGACCCTGCCTACCAACACTATCGCCATCACCATCTTGGCAAACCCAACAACCGTCGCCTTGCCCTAACCGACCCCCAATAGCAGATGAAACCACCACCACTAGACTCACATGTCGCTCGTCCGTCGCGTCCACGATGTGAGTTCGATGATGCTTGCCGTCGACTTCTCCGTGCGCTGCCCCTAAGCCGACGAACCATCCTCCATAGCGCCGTGGCCTCGCCTATCCCGTCGGACCCCTCGTCGACTTCCTCTCTGCCACTGCAGCCCCCACGCCGGAGCTCCACCAGTCGAGCCTCCGCGCACGTCCGCCCGTCCTAGCCTCCTCCTCCGTAGTGCCGTCAGAGCCATCGGCACAGCCCAGCCTCCATAAGCTCCCGCTCTCTCTCCTCACTCTCCTTCTTCTTCCTCTTGATCTCGCCAGCCCCTCTCTCGACCTACCTCAGGTTCTCTTCCACCCTCACTTTGGTATAATTTCTTTCCTCTCTTTTCTCTCTCTTCATAAATAACAAATCCCTTCTTCCCCTTTAGCAATTCCTCTGACCAAACACCGGGAATAGCTAGACAAAATGCTTTCCTTTTCTTTTTAGTTATGTTATTCTTATTTTTATTATTGATGTAATTTCAAATTCTTTGTGTTTCACCCCAATAGTAAACATTAATTGGGATTTACTAAATGCAATATTTATTAAGTACTATTATTTTTACTCATTGCCATTAAAGATATTATAAATATGTCTTTTGATAAAAAATAGTTTGTGCTTAAACACTACATGTAATTTCAAATGGAGTTTAAAGGCCCTAAAGTATTATTATATTATTATTTTCTACTATATAGATATGGCTTTTTCCTAAAAATATATATATAGACAAACATATGTTTTCTTCCTATTCCAGTATTTAACCTTAAAACAAAATTTCCAAATTATTTTATTTATATAAAATATTTTAAGTAAATTATAGCTTTGACCTAAAAAAATGATTTTTACATATAACTACTTATAAATATTTTGGGCTAATAAGATATAGTTTTAAAAAAAAATAGTTTTATAAATTCATATATCTATTAGTTACCCAATTTCTCTCCAATTCTCAATTCCCTGTCCATAAATAAACCCATTTTTCCTATCTCCTTGCCAATTCTGCACTTCCTCCTGTCAATCCTAACTAATCTGACCATTCCGGACTCGATGGGACAGTCCGTGCCATCACCAGAGGCCGTCTTATTATATGTTGTGCCACCTTGAACATTGCAGCACACCGGGAGTCACTACCAGGCAAGATACCTTACCATTTGTTGTATATTTTACTTTAGCTCATATTCATGCATTTATTTATTATTTCTTTTTCTGCAGAATAAACTATACTATATTGTCATAATTAGATAGATTATACTGTGTAGTTCTATTTTTCGTACTTATTATTTTTATGTATATTAACCTTATATTTAAGGGACCACCATTGTTTGTATTGCATACATTGGCCTTGACACGTTTATGCCATGAAGTCGTATGTCGCATATAGAACTCGGACATGCGTGACTGGCTGGCCACCAGTATGTATAAGCCGTGCAATAGAGCTAACCGCTAATAGTATTACATGATAGTTTGACTTAGCAGTTATAGAGGTTATGTGTTGTTAAGACAACATATAGGAATTGGGTAGGGAGGACATATCCTTAGCGTATGGGCTACTATACACATTTTCCTTATGACCGTTATTACGACCCACATCCGCTTTTCGAATGCAAGCACGTGAGCAAGCCAGCTACGTATTGAGCGGACTCCAGCCCCTCTCGAATACGTAAACGCTGTCAAGACTATGGTATACTGCCAAATCATGGAAAAACAAATCTATATCTCAAATCTAAAATAAGTGTACGAAACATGAATGAACACTATGTGTCATGGTCTGCAGCCCACCAGCATATATGTCTGATGAGACTCGAAGAAAAATAACAAGAGTCTCTAAACTGAATCAATAAACAGGATAACTCATGATAAGGAATGTAGAGCACGAAAGAATAACAAACGTAATAATGATACCTGAATCCTACAAGAATCGCAAATCCTCTGTCATCCAGAACTACTAGCTAACTCCATGCAATCGCTAAGCCTGAAGAGATTATCAGGTCCTCAGAGGACATAGCAAGATAAAAAATATACACGCCTATCTAACAGTTTTATCATGTGCAAGAAAATAAACAAGAAAAATAGGAACACGACAAATGACTACGAACACGAACACGAACACACGATCACTAGAACAACTACGTGTAAATGAACTGCCGAGCGAACAATGAATACGAGATCAATGGAAGAACCAAACCCTCATCCTGAGTGTGGATTCACGGGTTTGAACTAAGCACTAACCCTTGTCCCGAGTGTGGACTCTCTGGTTGTACTAACCCTCGTCCCGAGTGTGGACTCTCTGGTTAGTTCACGGCAAGGCACCCTCATCCCGAGTGTGGACTCTCTGGTGCAAGTATAACATCCTCGTCCCGAGTATGGACTCTCTGATGTAAATACCCTCGTCTCGAGTGTGGACTCTCTGGTGCAAGTTAAATCAACACCCTCATTCCGAGTGTGGACTCTCTGGTGCAAATAATCGACATCCTCGTCCCGAGTGTGGACTCACGGATGTAAACAGATCAAGAAAAATACCCTCGTCCCGAGTGTGGACTCTCTGGTGCCAAGAAAATAATATCAAGGATTTAGCAGTTCAATTACACGTACTCGTTCTATGACACGACTCAAGCAAGGTACTGACGAAAAACTCCAAGTGTGAACCACAAGACCAAACATGAACACGGCTATATGCAATGAAAATAACTCAAAAGAATATAATACGAAAAACATATATCCATAAACAACCAAAACTGGAAAATAAAATACAATGCATGTAAATAAAACTTTAGAGGAAGGCAAGGTATACTTGCCTGGAGGTTGCACGCAGATCCAACAAAATATAGTCAACTGGTAAGCCGATAAGTCCAAATCATCATAACCGTCTCCGAAAGCTGCAACAAACATTGCCAACATTCTCAAAATAGTCAAATTAGCTAGGATTCCCTGTCCTCAAGTCCAATTCTGGACACATGGGCAAAACGGTAATTTTGGGCCAAAACGGTGTCCGCCGTTGGACCCGCTTTGCACCGAAAAACTGCCAAAGTCTATGGTCTCTAAAGTCGTCAAACTATATGTCTACAGATCCAATTTGATGATACGAACCCAACGGTATGTCCAATTGTGGATTCCGGTGGGCCGTGCACAAAATCACCCGTTGAATCGGATCATGGGGCCCGCGAAACGGCGATCCGATCAACTATCTCAGAATCAGACCAAACTTGGCATACATGACCAGAAAAACGATACGGTCCTATTGGCACAAGTTTTGTCTCGATCTGACGAGCGTGCACAAAGTAATTGAGAAGTTTGCACAGAGGTCGATACGGTAAATTTCGACGGATACACATCAAATTCGTCGTGCACACGCGACCAACTTGAATTTCGTCAAAGCCCACACGTCCGTGAAGCCGTTACACACCTTTCGATGCTTTCGGTTCGTGACCACGTCGCCCGGTTTGGCGGGACGCACGTCGTATCGAAGGTTTTGTGTTTTAAAAAAAATAGGTTTTTGACCAAGTTTACATGTGTATACTTCTCTGTATAAAGCATATATTTACAAACCTCCTACTGGACTTTTCTAGCCCAATATGTTGTGGTTAACTTCTGTTCAGAAAGTTTGTTGATTCGAAGAATAGGTTGGTGGGAAATTTGACGCCAAGTTGGGTGTTTGAACTAGTGTCATGCCCTGTTATTGGTCATGTTCTCGACGATCTTTAGATCGATTTCATTTCGAACCAAATACGAAACAAAATAAACTATTTACAGGGATTCGTAGACACTAGGGTTGTGTACATACCAGAGAAGGAAAGTTGCGAATCGATCGAGAGACGAGGAGGAAAACCCATTGCAAAGTCTGGGTTTCCAACTGCCATTGTTGCGGTTGCTTGTTGCCACCCGCCTCCGCTGCACTGTGCGCGCTGTCGCGCTGCTTGGCCGACGGCTGGCCGGAGGTCGGCACGAGAAACCGCGGTGGTGGTGGCAGCGTTAGGATTAGGGTTTAGGTGTTTTTTAGTTTCGTTGATCTCTCGAGCTTTATACATGAATTCCTGCTGTTAAACAGAATCGGGCGGTTTGCTGGTTTGCGTAGGCTCTGTTTGGCCGAGCAGGCTATGGTAGCTTGGGGCTGGCTGGGCTGGTTGTGGCCTGGGCTGGCTTTACTTGGTTCGGGTGGGCCTGTGGGCAGGCCGGGCTGGGATTTCCTCCTTGTTTATTAATAGCCCTATATAAATATATATATACATTTGATACATATCTATTTATATATATATATATATATATATATTTTCTTATATATATATATATATATATATATATATATATATATATATATATTTATATATATATATACACATTTATATATATCTTATACACACACACACACACACACACACACACACACACACACACACACACATATATATATATATATATATATATATATATATATATATATATATATATATATATATATATATATATATATATACATACACATAATATATTTTTATATACATATACACATACATTATGTATAAAATATATATATATATATATATATATATATATATATATATATATATATATATATATATATATATATATAAAATATATATATATATACAATATGTGCATGATGGCTATATGTACTCCATATAATATGTATACATATAATCAAATATATTATCACTATATAATATATATATATACGGTTGATATCTACAATCAAGATATATAATCCCCATGTAACATATATGTACAACCAAGATATATCATACATATATAAAATCCTCATATATATTTTTTTATATATATCATACATATATAAAATCCTCATATATAATTATTAAATTAATTTAAATACTAAAATTTATAGTTAAAATTATTGGGAATATATATAAAGCACATTACCATTTATGAACATATTTATACAAATGTATATATATATATACTGCCAATGTAAATGCCAAAGTCCAAATATCACTCGACAGGAATATTATCATATTCACAAAAATAATAACCTAATAGCAAGAATCTTAATGATATAAATTATACATATGTAACAATCATTTCCAAAATGCTTTCTAAATCACAAGTAAAATGCCAATACAACATACATCTATATGGTCGTCTCTAAACATACTACCCAACTACGTGGGCTTGGACTTGGTTCGGGTCCGATCCGGACTAGTTCGGTACAACCGGCCTTCTACAAGTTAATAAATCTAAAAAATTAAATAATTAAAACGTCTTTATAGGTTAGGTCACAACTTGGCCTGGTTTTCCCAGTTAGGACACTCCTATGGCTTGGCATTCCCCTACCATGGCTAAACACTAGTTAAAGCACGCTACTGCACTATCCGTGCCATAATTCCTAGTCGTCTGATACTTCAGAACTCAACCATGACTAAAATCATCTACCGTAATAATTAACCAAATAATTATTTATAAAATTCTAAAAATCACCATTGAAATCAAATAAATAGATAAAATATATTTCACAAATTTCGGAAAGGGAGGCTACAAATCTACCCACCTTAAAAATAATTTCGTCCTCAAAATTCTAATTCATAACTATTCCTTAAAAATCAAAGTCTACTATTACCTTAATCTCCTCAAATTTAATTTAAAAAAAAATTTATAACCTTATTTAGTTATTTTGTAATTACGAAATCTCGAGGACTTCTACCCACCTTTGGTCACCCTACTCCTCAAAATACGGTCACTAAAACCTTATAACCTTTTAACTAGTAGCTAATAGTTCTACCAAAATACCTAGGATATATGGTATCTTTAATCCCTCATATCTATAATCAACCAAAGAATTCAATAATCAGGCAATATTATACTATTACTTAAGGATTTCCGATGAATCCTAGACAGCACGATCGTTCATCACCTCGAAATAAAAGGGGACGAGAATCAATAGTACAGAAAGCAAGGAAGTATAATCGAGAGCAAATATGGAGTTTTCAAGGACGTAGAGAATTTCTAGGAGAATTTTCAAAGCAGTGTGGATTGAGATTCCTAAGGGTTTAGTCAAATTTGCAGGCTCGTATCAGTACAGTTACGTAACCGATACAATATGCTCTGACCTGTATGGGCCACCAAAAAAATTGTCACGACCCGTACCCGCTTTTCGGATGAAAGCACGTGAGCAAGCCAGCTACGTATCAAGCGGACTCCAGCCCCTCTCGAATACGTAAACGCTATCAAGACTATGGTATACTGCCAAATCATGGCAAAACAAATCTATATCTCAAATCCACAATAAGTGTACGAAACATGAATGAACACTATGCGTCGTGGTCTGCAGCCCACCAGCATATACGTCCGATGAGACTCCAAGAAAAATAACAAGAGTCTCTAAACTGAATCAATAAACAGGATAACTCTGTAAAAATACTTCAAAGACCAAGTTAAAGAAATTGAAAACTTTACGCAATTGAAACTGAGTCAAACTCAGACTCTACGCGAGCTACTTTCTACGCAAGCTATTTACTACGTAAGAAGCTTTTACGCGAGAGATATCCTCCACTTTTACGCGTGGACGACAGACTGTCAGGCCGCATTTAATGCGAGTGATTTGATCTGACAGAATGATTTTCTGACAACAGTACACAGAAGCCGAGGAGATCTTTTCACCAAGCCCAACGCTTGTTGTTTAGTGTGCAGATGGGCTACTTTACGCCCAGAAGACAGCTTCTTTTACGAACGAAGGCTATTTGAGCTTTTTACGCTTAAGGTTTTTTGTGGGCGTAAAGTTTATTTGAGCTAATTTTACGCTCAAGGCTACTTTTCAGCCACTTTACGCGGGAAGTCTATTCTGAGCTATTTTTTATGCCCAGTCTACTACTTTACGCAGGAAGTATATTTTGAGTTATTTTTACGCCCGAGCTTTCCTGGCTACATGAGAACGTGGTTTGCTTACGTGACTTTCATGCCACACTTATCGAGGAACGTGTGTACGTGCTCTCTCCAGTTTATTGAAGTAGTGGGACACGTATTACTATGCGTAGAGATCAAAACTCTATATGGGACACGTGTCAACGTACGTAGAGGATGATTTACATCGTGGGTGACAGTTAATCGCGTAGAGACCCGATTTTGTTGTTTTTTATGCACAAAGGGTCAAGTCTATAAATAGACTTATTTTAACACAGACATCATCAAGAGATCAATAGAGATACAGGAGAGGAGATTCTGAAAAAACTCATACTTTCAGAGTGATATTCCCATAAGCATTTCTTCAACTTTTTCTCAAGAACAAGGTGAAGCAAAGCAAGAAAGCATTCGACTGTGCCATCAGTGCCGTTGTTCGATACCTTTTTGGTGACTTAGTTCTTCCGATTGTCCGTCTTCTTCAAGCAGTTTTCTTCATCATCATCGTATGGTCCAAGGAACAAAGTGATCGCTCTCAGATCAGACTTCCATAGCAATACTTTCCAGGACATTTGTACTTTTTGTACTTTTTCTAGTTTTCATTCAAAAGCCAATTTTTAGGCATTTTGTTAAGTGAAACAAAATGACGACTCTGCTGGGGAAGACCTTCTCCTCTGACGAGAAGGCAATTGCTCAATATGATGATGTGTCGGTCGGATCGACAAAGAAGACTCTGGTTGTGCACTTCGACCAGACTGCCTACGAAGAAATGCTCCGAACTGGGGGTAGTACTCGCTGCTCCAATGTTCAAAAATCGTGAAAGACACGAAAAGTTTGGATTTCTAAGTCCAAACCATCCTCGGATCTCCCTATTGTCTCTGAAGGCAAATGAATCCTTCCTACTCCTGTTGTGAAGACTCCCGTCGGTGACGAGGCCGTCTCTACTTCAGTGATGCGCCCTGGGCGTAAACATCAGTCTCCCATCGGTGATGTGGTAGACTCTCATGTTTTATGCTCTGCGCGTAAAAATCAAGTTTTACGCTCTGCACGTAAAAATCAAGTTTTACGCTCTGTGCGTAAAAATTAAACTTTACGCTCTGTGCGTAAAAACCAGTCTCCCGTCTGTGACGTGGTAGACACCCAAACTTTACGCTCTGTGCGTAAAAACTAGTCTCCCGTCTGTGACGTGGTAGACACCCAAACTTTATGCTCCATGCGTAAAAATTAGTCTCCCGTCTGTGACGTGGTAGACACCCAAACTTTACGCTCCACGTGTAAAAATCAGTTTCCCGTCTGTGACATGGTAGACACAAAAGCTTTACGCTCCATTCGTAAAAGAAAATCTCTCATCTGTGACGTGACAGATACTCATGTTTTACGCTCTACGCGTAAAAGTAAATCTACTGTCGGTGATAAAGTAGATAAAATTCATAATGATGCCTCTACATCTAAAATGAATTTACCTATATGCATACAGCGTAAAAACATGAATTCTATTGTTGGTAAAACTTTGGTTTTCTACCAACAACCTTCTTACACTGCTTTATGCAATGTACCAAAGCTTCAAATTACGCGTAATGCTGATAGAGTCCTTTGTGCACAAAAATCTCAGGATTTACGCATGCAACTCCAGGCGCATAAAAATGCTCAGTTTGGTTCTGCTAATGCAGCCAGTAATCTTTTTATACACAAGGGACTAAACGATTCTCTGTTCCAAATATAATAAAGAAGACTACTTCTTCCTCTCCTTCTGATTGATGCGAGTTACTTGTACAAAAGCGTAAAGACAGAAAATCTCCTGTGACACTCTCCAAAGAAAATCATTATTGTGAGTGTCACCAGATTGTAATCAAGTGTTATTGTTCGGCTTCTAAACGGTCAGTTTTTGATCGCTTAGGATAAAATATGCCTCAGCAATCAGTTGATGACCAAGAACAAGAGCTGTCATATACATCAGTCAACATGGCATCTCATACCAATAGAGGACGACGTCCAAGACGTAACTTGTCCTAGACTCTTGGTCAACAACTTTTCAATCGAATTCTTGATAATTTCGAAGGAGTATATCAGAATATCCGTTTGAGAAGTCAAAGACAGTTGCAAACTTCATATTCAGAAGCTGGGGGTACCCAGTCTTTGGAGTCTGAAACTGATAGTATTGATTCATACCTCTATACTAATCCCTCTGTATGTTCAAGGGAGGTTGAATCCTTTGCTATCGGGGATGAACCAGAGACATCAACTGCTAATACAGAACAACGTCTCTCTGCGGTTGAGCAGTCGCTGAGGGACATGCTTGCTATGATGCAAAGTATGCATCAAATAATAATGACTCAACAAACTGCTCAGCCGGCAGTAGTAACTCCGGTACAGGTAGCAGCACAAACTCATGATAGTCAAGGGGTCAAAATTCTGCATCTCCAGATCCTATCATTCTAGAAGATGTACCACCTCCAGTGGGGGTCACGGTACATCCAGCAACTATTCAATCGAATATGCTTCCTCAAACTAGCGAAGCTATTCAAGCAATGCGAGAGCTAAAAGCACAGTTTAAAGTTCTAAAGCACAAATATCAACTCCAGAGGTTAGGGATTAAGCAACCTTATCTTCCTCATTGGAATGATGTGTCTTTTCCTTTAAAATTTAAGCCACAATCCATGGTGTTATTTGATGGAAAGGCTTCTCCCCGTCAATATATCAATTATTTTGATATTATGACTGTACATTTGAAGAAGAATGATGCTCTTCTTACCCGAGTTTTTATCGGGTGCTTAACGGGTTCAGCTTATGACTGGTATCGCAGTCTACCCGACAATTGTATATCATCTTTTGACAAATTTAAAGCAATGTTTCTATCCCGTTTCTATGAGGGAGGAATGGACATGAATATGTCTTCCCTAATAGAAATTAAGCAAAAGGAGAAAGAAGATACTCGGACGTTTATAGAACGCTTTCGACAGGCTACCTTGAAAATACCTCCAGGCATGCCAGATTCAGCACTAATCGATACGTGCGAGATAAATCTACGACCATCCATTGCTGTCTTTACGGGTTCCCAATTCACAGATTGGGCCTCGTTTATCATAGCAGTAGTTTCAGCCGAGACCAATGGTAGGTTGGCTCATGAACACGGGATGATCTTTGCCTCAGAGGACAAAGGAAAGAAAAACTCTTCAGGTAATAATTCCGACAATCATAATAGGAAAGGGAAGGAAACCTTAGTGGTTAATCTTTCAAAATCCAAAATGATGCCGAATAATCAGGAGTCTTTCAAGCCAAAAGAAGAATACTCTTTCGATGACGGTGATATCCCAGGGATATTCCAATGTCTGGTAAAGAGTGGCAAACTCCAGATTTCAGAGCTAGAAAGACCTAATACGGTGAATCTGACCGACAATCCCAAGTATTGTATCTATCACAGATACATAAATCATCCTACCAAGGCTTGCTATGTCTTGAAGAAGAAAATCCAGGAGCTGATAAATGCCAATGCCATCGCTTTAACCAACGATGAGCATACGGTCACAACCAATATAATTTCTCTTCAATTTGGAGGTTTTCCTCCACAGCAAGTTCCAGATGAAATTGTCCCAATTCCAAAGGCGATGATGAAGATTGTGAATATCCTGCCTGCCAGAGAGCAAAATGAAGGACTTTTGCCTCTTACACTAAAAAATGGTGAAATCATGTGGGTACACCCTGATTTAGTGCCTGAAATGGAGAATGAAGGTAAAACTTCAAAATTCAATAAAGGTAAAAAAGTTAAAACTTGTAACATGATTTCTCATGTTTTAACCCCAGACCATGATGATTTGGACCATTTATGGGGTGGCATTCCTTTAGAGGATAGACTGAGGGGTTTGAATATATGCCCTCCAAGTTTGGCTCCTCCTACCAAACTCAAGCTTACTCATCGGCAATGGTTAGCGATGAATAGTGTCCCCTTATACAGGGCACAACAGATCTTTGCTGCTTATGAGAAAGCTCCTACAGTGATTTTTCCTTCTATTCCGAGTATTCCTTCTTCTCCTGTAGCTACAGAGGTTTCTATTCCTCCTTCTACGGAAGTCTCTATACCTCCTTCTCTTGTGGTTACAGAGGTTTCTGTCTCTTATTCCTCTGTTAAACCATCTATTGAAAGTTCTCTAGCTACTCATTTGTATAATCAGCAATCAGTCCATCTCATGAAAAAGATGGGCTATGACTTTCAAAAGGCGGAAGGTTTGAACTATGATAAAGGAATGCGACTTCCTTTACAAATTTAAAGTCAAAAATCTACTGTGGGATTGGGTTTTGAAGTCCCTCATAAAAATCCTTGCAAGAAGAAGACTAAGGGAAAGAAGACTAAATCCTGCAATATGGTACTTCATTCTTCTGAGTCCGAAGAAGAAACCTTTGCTGGTACGAGATCTGGAAAAGAGTTCCACAAAGATTATGAGGGATCTTTCCAAAGATTCGGAAGACGTTGTTGAAACAGTTCTAGCTCAACCATCTCATGTTCCTTCTAAACCGTCTGTGGTTGAGAAAGGGAAACAGAATGCAGTTCGTTTCGACGTCCCATTGAAATCTGCTTCAAATCAAGGGGTGGTAATGAAGCCTTACAAATTTGATATTCTAGCCCAATTAGCTAATACGCCGGCTAGACTCTCTATCTTCGAGCTGCTTCGTCTTTCTAAAGAAAGCCGAGAAACTCTGAGTGAAGCTTTGCTACAAGCAGACTCATGCTTAGCTAAACTCAAGAGTCCTGACAATATACCAGTGTCGTGCCTACAATGTCATAGTGTGATGGAAGCAATTCCCAATATCACCTTCACACAAGAAGATATGCTGTTAAAGCATAATAAGTATGATAGACCTCTGTGCTATCTAGGGTATATTGAATCTACTGAAATTGACAGGATTTACATTGATCCTGAGTCTTCTATTAGCATTATTCTTCAGAGTATGCTAAGACCTTTGAGAATTTCTACTAGTGATTTGACTTACACTAGTACTAGAATAGTTGGTTTCAACTCTGGAAAGAGTAAACCACTGGAGAAGATTCGTCTGAAGATTCAAATTGGTGATCTTCGAACGATGGCGACCTTTTATGTTATCAACTCAGATGTATCTTACAACATCCTCCTTGGAAGACCGTAGATACATGAGCATAACATTGTGCCTTCAACTCTCTACCAATGCTTTAAGTACGTAGATTCTCAAGGGATTGTGAAGACCGAATTTGCAGATATCAATCCCTTTAAGGGTGTTGAAGCATATTTCTCTAGTTCAATACTCTACAAACAGGAGCATGTGAAGGAGATATCAGATATGACCGAAGATCGATCACCTGCTGAAGATCAATCTGTCAATGAAGATCCTCCAGAAGAGCAACCTTTGAAGATTAAAGTCAAAGGTCGAATCCAACCCTAATCTGTCAATAACCAACCTCTGATGATCAAGGTCAAAGAAAGAACTCGAGCATCGTCTGAGGAATCAGTAAGTATTCCTGCCAAGAGCTAAGTTTAACCCCTTATGATCAAGGTTAAGGGACGTACTTCTTGTACGAATGATCCAGAACCACCACTGATTATCAACCTTGACAAGCCTACGCAGAAGACGGATGACGGTCCATTAATGATCAATCCAAAGTGTAGTATTCAATTTGTAAATGATGTAAATATTGATCATTCTGTACTTTCTAATATCAATAAAAATTTTCTTTTGGAGTATATGGCTGTCAAATCCATTGAAAGAATGACTTTATCTTCTGATGATCAAAGTCATCATAAAAATGACATAAATACAGAAGAAACCTTATACATTGGCCATAAGGAAAATTCTTTTCCTCCTCATGTCGATGTTGGACCTTATGCTCAAAGGTTCCTAACATCTTCTCCCTATCTTCTTCATGTAGCCGCTTCATCACAAGCCTGTGTAACTTATAGACGTCACAAAGAATCTTATTTCATAATTCTGTCTGATAAGAAAAACAAGCACCAAATTGTGTTTGGTCTGGCTAGAAATATCCCTGTTATTCAGACAGATGATCTTAGAGATAAAGATAAAGAAATAATCTGAATTGACAAATATAGTCAACAATCTCTTAAGATTATCCAGAATATGGTGTATGATTTGAAGACTATGCAAGGTCTCAATCAAGGCAAGGGTAGACGGTTACCGTTATGTGGTGATCCATTTTACCAGAAAACTCGTCATGGGTTGGGATACGATCCATTCTACATGTTTAACGAGGATATACAAGAAGAATTTTCTTCTAGTTCTTCACAATCTTCAGATTCGAAAGAAATCTAATTCATCGAATCAGATACACCCCATATGTGCAAAAAAGATATAGAAAAAGAATATTCTTCCAGTTTTTTACAATCCTCATATTCTGAGGAAGACTATTATGATGAATCTGAGTGTATATTCTCAGTTAACATGGTTCAAACTGATGGTGAATTGGAACCATTTGAGAATGACCCTTGGGCACAACAAATGGACACTCAGTGGGAGCTTCATTTTGAACAGCGACAGCCACCTACAGAAGATAAAATCGTCCAGATTGACGTCGGAGACGGAACTACGTCTAAACCAATATTTATCAGTAAAAACCTCTCCGAAGATGAAAAAGAAGAGTTGATACAACTGATTAAAAAAATATTGATATCTTTGCATGGAGTTATGAGGATATGCCGGGTCTAGATCCCAAAGTAGCTACTCATAAACTCAATATTCTCCCTAATGTCAAGCCTGTAAAATAACAGCAAAGGCATTTTCGACCAGATATGATGGATGCAATTGAAGCAAAAGTCAAAAAGCTGATTACATGTGGTTTTGTTCGTAAAGAATAATACCCAGATTGGGTGGCCAACATTGTTCCTGTTATGAAGAAGAATAGAAAAGTCCGATTTGTATAGATTTTTGGGATCTTAATGCAGCTTGTCTAAAAGACGAATTTCTACTTCCGATTATCGATGTCATGATAGACAATACATGTGGTTTTGAACGCATGTCTTTCATGGACGGATTTTCAGGATACAATCAAATTAAGATGCATCGAGGAGACGAAAAGCATACCGCTTTCTGTATATCCCTTGGAGTCTACTGCTATACGGTTATGCCGTTTGGACTAAAAAATGCCGGTGCTACGTATCAACGGGCCATGAGCAGCATCTTTCAAGAACATCTACGGAAAACTGTTGAATGTTATGTAGATGATATTGCTGTCAAGAGTCGATCAAAAGATGATCACATTCAAGACTTGAAGACAATATTTGAGTTGATGTGCCAACATCAACTGAAGATGAATCCTACTAAGTCTTTCTTAGGGGTTTCCAGTGGCAAGTTTTTGGGATTTGTCATCACTTCTCAAGGTATCCATATTGATCCTGACAAAATTAAAGCGATTCTTGAAATGCGTCCTCCACGTAATCTAAAAGAACTTCTTGGTTTCCAAGGTCGTATTGCTTATATCAGGAGATTTATATCCAATCTTTCTGAAAGATATCAACCTTTCTCCCGTCTATTAATGAATGGTGTATCGTTTATCTGGGATGAAGCATGTCAGAAAGCCTTCAATGACATCAAACAATACCTTACAAATCCACCTGTTTTGGTACCTCAAGTGGTAAGAAGACCATTTTGTTATATGTTCGAGCCTTGGATCATTCACTTGGTGCTCTTCTTGCACAGAAAAGTGACAAAGGTCATGAACAGGCAATTTATTATCTTAGCCGAATGATGGTCGGAGCTGAACACAGGTATACTCCTGTGGAGAAAGAATGTCTGGTCTTGGTTTTTGTTGTTCAAAAGATATGACATTATGTGTCAGGACAGACTATTCATGTCATCTCCAGAATAAATCCTATTCGGGCATTGATAAAAAAATCGTGTATTCTTAACTCCAGGTTAGCCACTTGGGCGATGTTGCTTACTCCTTATGACATGATCTATGTACCTCAAAAATTAGTAAAGGGTCAAGCATTAGCTAATTTCTTAGCAGCTTACCATATACCTGAAACATCTAAGCTATATAAGGACATTCCAGATGAAGTTGTGGATTGCAACATGACTTTGAAGGATAATATTTGGCAACTATATTTCGATGGAGCATCGCGGGTTGGACCTAAAGGCAATATCGTCTCCGGAGTAGGCATTGTCCTAGTTTCTTCTGACAAAATGGTCATATAACGTGCTTATTCTCTTAATGAGCCATGCTCCAACAATGTGGCAGAATATATTGCTCTGCTAATTAGTCTCCAAGTAGCAAAACAATTGGACATCGAGTTCCTGGAAGCTTATGGAGATTCTCAACTGATTGTTAATCAGGTCAGAGGGACATATAAAGTCAGAAATCCTGACCTTATTCCTTATCATCAAGTGGTAATCGAATTGGTCCTTTCATTCAAAGGATTCTTCATCGAATTCGTACTACGTTCTCAGAACTTAGAAGCTAATGCTCTTGCTAGTTTAGCTGCAGACTTAGCTGTTCCAATTAGAAGACAAAATACCATCACTTTGTTGGATAGGGGCTTATTCTGTGTAAAGAATAACTTGTATATTGAACAAAGTTATACTACAGAATCAAGTTCTCAACAAAGGGATTGGAGAAGTCCATTCATTGATTATGCGGTTCATGGGATTTTACCTGAAGATCCAAAAGAAGCTGCATTAATCAAGAGACGAACATTTCGATTCTATTATGATTCTTCCTTACATATGTTATATCGTCGGTCATATGACGGACTTTTGCTACGTTGTCTCTCTGAAAACGAAGCTAAACAAACACTCCATGAAGCTCATGATGGTGTCTGTGGTGCCCATCAATCGGGTCCGAAATTACAGGACCGCATTCGAAGAATGGGATATTATTGGCCTTCCATGATAGCGGATGCTGTAGATTATGCCAGACGGTGTAAAGCGTGTCAGATTCATGCTGATTTTATTCACCAACCATCTAAATTTTACATCCTATAGCAACTTCTTGGCCCTTCGAAGCTTGGGGCATGGATATTATGGTCCGATTAACCCTCCTTCTGTCAAGGGACATTGGTTTATAATGGCTATAACCGATTACTTTTCTAAATGGGCGAAAGCGGTTCCCCTTGTTGAAATAAAAACATCTAATGTGGTTAGCTTCATTAAACACCATGTTATTTATTGTTTTGGGATTCCCAGACGGATAATTCATGACAATGGACCATAATTTGCCAGTCAAGCATTTTATCGATTCTGTGACAAGAATCGGATCCAAAATCTGGCGTCGACGGCCTATAATCCAGCTACTAATGGTTTAGCTAAAGCCTTCAACAAGACAATCATTAAACTTCTCAAAAAGTTTGTCTCTTCTAATAAACGTGATTGGAACGAGAAACCTGGAGAATGTTTATGGGCTTATCGAACAACAGTCTGAACTCCTACTGGTTTTATACCATTTTTACTGGTTTATGGATGTGAGGCTGTACTTTCGCTGGAAATCCAGATTCTATCTCTTAGAATAGCCATTGCTAATGATCTAACTACAGAGAATAATGATCGGTTGAGAATTTAAGAACTTGAAGGATTGGACAAAAAGCGTCTTCAAGCGCAATAGCACATTGAGCTATATCAAGCTCGCATATCTCGAACTTTCAATCGTAAAGTTAAAGAGAGGGTATTCAAAGTCGGTGAGCTAGTTCTAGCTGTTCGAAGACTGATGGTGATGACTCATAAGAGCAAAGGGAAATTCCAAGCAAAATGGGAAGGTCCCTATGTAGTCGAGTCGGTATTCTCCAATGGTGCCTATAGGTTGTCTAAACCTAATGGAGATTTACTTATGATGCCGATCAATGGCAAATTCTTGAAGAAATATTATGTTTGAATTTCTTCTTTATTCTCCAGCTACCAATGTTTGGTTAAGCTGATTACTTATCTCCTAAAAGAGAATCGTTGATCTTCTGTCTTACCGGTTAATTAAAAAGAGAGATTTATTATTTATCACGTTCTTATGACCTCTGAATAAATATTGAATCTTCTTCTTTTCCTATCTATCATGTCCATTTGGCTTCTGAATATGTATTAATCTATATTTCTTTGAGTTGTTACGATATGTCACGTTCATATTACCTCTGATAGTATCGTATACTCTAAACAGAAAACGAGATTAATTATCTATCATGTCCATATTACCTCTGGATAGATATAATTTATTGAGTTTATAAAACTTGTCATGTCCATATTACCTCTGATGAGTATTATTCTATTTCATACCTATTGTTTAGTTTCAAAATAAATAATAGGGTCCTAAACCATGTATTTTATTCATTTCTTGTAAAATATTACAGAATGAAAAAGATTGAAGATTACAAAAAATTCTTTATTCGTCTAAGGCGGAGCAGAGACATCTTCAAGAAGTTTTTGTAGCTCCGCTATACGTTTTTTACGAGAGCTCAATACATTATTAGTAGCTACAGAGCGTCGAGCTTCGGGAGTACAGATGTGAGAAAGTTCAGCAAAAGTGACTATCATCTTGTCCTTGGCTTTGTCAAAGGTTTTGATGGTAGCCTCAACTCCAAAGACTTGTTCCTCCAAAATTGAGCTCTGAGTTTGCTGCTGGTCCCGAGCTGTGATCATCTGCTCCCTCTCTGCCTTTAAGCGAGCCAGCTCAGCCTCGACTTCGCGAATTCTATCATTCTGTTGATGAATTCTTATATTTGAAGCTTCATAGGCCTCTCTCTGAATCTCCAGCTGAGGCTTAGCTTCAGCCAAAAAAGCTTTTTCTTTAGCTACCTTGATGCTATACTCATGGAGGGCCTCATTAAAAGTCGTTTCCCGAGCGAGGTATTCAGCTGATAAAGTGTCATACTCCTCTTGGATGAGACTTTCAGTGGTTTCACTTGACAGCTTTAGATATTCTTTAATGGACTGTTCAAGTCCCTCTATGACTTTCTCCAATGTCGCTGCTCTCGCTGCATCATTGAACATGGCGACATTTCTGATAGTAAGAGCAATCGCCGCCTTCAGACTTTCATAACTGAGGCCCTTATTCAGGACCTTTTGATTAGAGCCGCCAGAGTCTTGTAAAAAGTATCAGTATGTGTAACACCCAGTTTCTGGAATGAGGGTATTTTTAAAATTTTATATTTATAATTATTATTTATTTGTATTTAACTCACATTATGCTTTTGGTGATTTTTAATCAATTTAAAACTGTTTTAAGTCATGACTTGTGATTTTGATGCCTTGCTAGTGTAACCTGAGAGACTGTTTGACTTAGAGCCTGACCATGTCATTAGGAAAATATATTTCTACTTTTGAGTATGAGGGTATTTGGGTCATTTGGCCTCTTTGAATTATTTTATGAATTATTATATTGGTGATTGTTAATTTGACTTTTGACTAGCTGTGACTTAAGAGACTGTCCTAGATTTTGACCATGACTTTGGTGACTTAGTTAACATGGTATGGACCCTAATCTAACTCAAGTTGGTCTTGGTTGACTTAAGTTGGCTAAGTTTCATGAAGAGAATAGGGGGATTTTTTGCATTGGACCAAAGGCTAAGGACTTGAGCTAGTTAGCTAGTGCAACTTGGCCCATAGCCCATTAGTGAATCCGTAACCCTAATTCTTTTCTTTATGACCAGCCACTAGGTCATTCCCTTCCCTATAAATAATCTTCTAATTAGTTCTTGCCTCTTTTGTATTAAAAGAGCATATAGGAAAAAGAAAGGTTTGTCTATTCTTCCCCATTCCATAGATTATCCATTTTAAATCTTTTTCCACTCTAGTTTCTTGCATTAGAGCCTAATACCCTTCTATTTCCTATGTATGGAGAGTAATCCCAGCCTTGGGACAATTTGGGAGCATTGGCTATCAAGGAGGAATCTCCCATTTGGAGCTTTATCATGCTATTTGCACCTATAGGTAAAATCCCTTAAATTGCATTAATATTTCATTTTATTTACATTTAGGGCTAGATCTAGGAGTCCCCTAGCTGTCCCTGAAGTTTGGGTTAAATTTGTGTCCGTTTGGTGTCCGTATCGGACACGTATCTTTGTGTTATTTAAGGTGTTTGATGAAATGCTTGAAAGGACTAAAAACTTATAATTTCAAAAACTATTTTAACAAACTTGTAGTGCTATATATATACTTTGATTTCGTGTCTTGTTGATTTGGTTTCTGACACGATCGTGTCAGTTTGGACACAGGAACACGCACGTACGAGACACAACACATGTCTGTGCAGTCCCCTGCTGCCCGACACTTCTGTAGGACACGACATAAACTTTTAAGACCCGATTTTTGGCACAGAGGTTGGGGCAATCTCTGCCACCATCCTCCCAAAATTTGGGGTGAGTTGGTAGAGCATTCGAGAAGTTATCGATCGCGTACTGAATCGTGCTGTTCCCAACCGCGCAGATTTTTACTCTCAGAAACGGCCTTAAAAGTCTGACACGACACGACCCCGGCACGTTGCAGGGTGATGAAACCCTAGCCCTACCCCTGACGTACTGGTGTGCATGGCCACGTGTCACCACGTGGCCTGTGTCGTGCACTGGACACACGTGCACGCGTGCACGACGCTGTCGAGTGCACAATTCTTGTGTCTGTGTTTTGTTGTGTTTAGACACGAATGTGTCCAGTTTCTTGGACACTGGGACACCCATGACACTATCACATATGGGTTTTCATTTACCAACCTATTGGTTTGACTATTGATTTATATTTCAATTCGAATTGAGAAATCCTAATCAATTTCTGATGCTGAAAAACTGTCAGCTTGGTTCTGGGGATTTGAAGGAATGCTAACCTGTGTTTGTGACTAATTAATGCTGTATTTATGTCTGAGAGTTAGCCTAGCATGTTAGGGAGTTGATGGCATAGGAATTAGTTTTAGTTTGCATTGGTTTTGAATTGAATGGATTAACTGATACACAGTTTTTGATACTGGTTGAACACAACCCTGTGGTTTACATTACCAGCTTGAGACTTGAATTGCCTTGTTGTTTCACTAATTAGCTAAAAACCTGAGATTGGCTCACACACATCCACACACCCTAAATTCTATGCATACACACACACAGGTACACATTTCACACTGTTTATAACACACTGAAAAAAATTGATATATACATCTTTGCCTTGATGCATTGACACACATACACATTGAACTGAACATTTATGAAACCTGAGACTGAACCACCTATCACAGACCACAACCTATTGTGTGTATTGCCTATTAGTGTATCACCAGAAGTGAGATATGTGTGTATTGGTGTGTGTACAGGGGGGATTTTTGGAACAGTAAGAAGAAGAGGGCAGCAATAAGTGAGAAGAGAGGAGATTAGGAGTAGCTATGTGACATTGTTAGTGTATAGGCAACAAGGAATTTGGGAAGGGAATTTGTGATGAAGGATTGACAGTAAGGCAGGAGAGGGAGCTCGGGTCTGGTGCAGGAAGTGCACTGCCATTTTGTACATCCATGTACTAGTTAGTATCAGACTAGAGTATCATATAGGATACATGAGTTAGTATATTAGTGTCAGTTAGCTTGGTTTAGTGAGGGTATGAAATGTGGCAGTATTAGATAGAGTATTGTTTTGAGTTTACAATTGAAATTGCATGGGCTTCGTATTTGCATTCTTGCATATTGCTTGCATATGTAAGAGCAGCAGTAGCAAGACAAGATCAGCAGCAGTGGTAGGCTGTAAATTAAAGGGTTTGTTAGGATATTAGAGTGTTTGGTCATTTAATGGCTAGGCTTGGTTTGGCAAAGCCAACAGAGGCATTGCTGTGCAGATTTGGGGAAATCTTAGGGTATCAGTTATTAACTGAGTTTGGGTTTCAGTCCTAGGCTAAGGGTAAGGACATGTGGAGCGAAGTGAGGATATGGGGTGAATTCGAGTGAGAGGTTGAGTACATTAATTATTGATGGAGTGAATGTTGGAGTTGAGTGTGTGGTTGATATAGATTTGTATTATACAATCCTCATAGATATATGAATACAGGTTGTATATAATGTATAGGAAATTAATACATGTAATAGTATTAATGTGTGTCTGTTTAAGGATAGATGTGTGTGTGAGTTGTAACAGATTTAATAAGTAGAGGGGTTTCCTGTGACCATATTTTATATAGGCATGTATAATACTATAAGGGTATATATGTATATTGTTTGATAGATTGATATAGAGATAGGCTTTGTGATACATTAGAAGTGGTTATGTTTATAAGTGAAATGGTATATGTTTGAGTTTAGTTGATAGCATTATGCTAACCTAGATGCCCTCTACATAGCCTATTGGCCCAAAACCTTAGACAAGGCTAGTGGAGACTAATGTGGCCATAATCGACCAAGTTTGACTCAGTTGACTATAGTTGACCTAGATGTTGACCCAACAGCCTAAGTGACTTGTTGAATATATTTGACTAAACCCTAGATAGTTGTCTTAGGCTCTTAGTTTGACTAAAGGTTGACCAGAGTTGACGTAGAGTTGACTTTGACCTAGTTTGACCTAGAAATCATGTAGTTTGCATTGTATCATTAATTTACCTTTTCTTAAACATATTATAATCCATATTACTCTGTTTAGGACATTGTGACTCCGGTGCAGACATCTGATATTATACTACTCTTTTCAGAGTAGCAGGCGAGTACATTCTCTGATAGTTCTTCCATTTACTTGTCGTTTACTGTACTTCAGTTGTAGCTAGTTCTATTTGATTCTATATTACAAACACGATTTGATATTACTGGATCCATTTCATGCGACACTCACTTATTCGTGTCTGGCCTCTATTTCTGGAACCACCCTGGAATCATTTACTGGAACCATTCGTGTACTGGCTGGACTTACACCTATTTTCGTGTCGGGTTATGGATTCACTTGTACTTGCTGGGCGGGAAAATATTAGAATAGGCATGTGAACATACCCAAATACTGGAACCACTCCATTGGAATTATATTGGAACGATAGCCATCCCACACTTGGCCGAGTGTGCGGTGTGCCGTATTACCTACAGCCGTTCACATGTCGATCCCGATATTTTAAAACACACTGTTAGAGTATAGGCTGGACTCACCCTGGAATCTTTGATCACTGACTGGACTCACCTTATACCGGACTCATCTCGTGCTGGAATCACCTGGTATTAGATTATATTGTCTGGACTCACACATGACTCTTATTATACTGTCTGGACTTATATCATACTACTCTAGTTCAGCTAGATTATATTTATAGTCTTCATTGCCATGTTTCTCTTCTTGTTTAGTTACTTTCCTTTCCTTGTACCTTAAGTGTTGTCTATATCATTACCTGTATAAAACAGCCATGATTCATCAATATAACTGTCTATAACTGCTTTATAGTTCTCTGTCATTTACTTGGGATTTTTTGATGAGTTGTACTCGTTTCTGTCCTGACTGGACCTGTTAAATTTTTTACAGATGATTGCCCTGAGGATACATGCCCTACATATTATGGACCAGGAGATGGCTTAGCTACCTTTGGCCCCGACACTCAGGAGTGATCGGGAGATTAGCTAGTTGTCTTGTTTTAGTTTTCATGCTTTAGAACTTGAGTTGTAAATAAGTTGAGTTATGTAGTTAAGATTGTCTGAGATTATATTATTTAGTTGTTGGTTTTATTTCTGTTATTTAGTCTTAGTTATAATCTTCTGTGCTATCATATCGTTCTTAGACTGTGATTGAGATTCATTATATCTATACTGGTCCTCCGTTCGGAGTTAAGATTTGACAAGTACATTATATAATTGCGTGAGTTGTTGATTAGATAGTAACCTAGGACAGCGTTCTACCGCCGATACTGCAGCATAGGCTGGGCGTTGTTACGCGCTCGTACCCTCACAGTGGGTGCGGGTCGTGACACGTTTTTAGTGGTGGGCCATGCAGGTCGAGAGTCGCATTAGTGCGATATCGCGGTAGTACGGCGACTTAGTTGTACTGCTACGAGCCTGCGATAGGATTGAGAGATAGGCTATAACGGAGAGGTACTCAATCACAGTTAGGACTACTTGAGACGATTCCTGGGATGACCCTTGAGAATCTCATTATAAACTATCTCGAAATTCGATTCTGACAGTATCTATCTTCCTTGATTCATCGTTGAACTGATTCTTGGTATTCATTATTGACTTGATTTTCTACCAAGATAACATTATGGGCTAGGTTGCCTCAATCATGGAATCTAGAGTCTTCTACAGCCATATCAGCTGGTTGGGCGATGAGATAGAGTCTGATTTTGGATATATTTCTCGGGTGTGGGAATTTAAAGTTTTCGCAGCCAAGCTAGCGACAATGCAAAAATTTTAAATACCATGATTCTAGAGGTATGTACATTAGTTGTGGACTCTATGGTTATCGCAGCCATACTTACTGGTGTGACGAGGATTCTGGTAACATGGTTCTGGATAGACGGGTATGATTATCAGATTGCAGAATAGATACCATATAGATGGTGCCCTAGTATAATTGAGTAGAATATCAGGATGGATATTACTTGAGTGTCATAGATTAGATAGAGGGAGCTAGGCCACCTGTAGCATAGCACCGTACCCCGCACCATCAGAGGGATACACCCCAGAGGGGCAGGGCTTTTGCACTGACAATCGAGTATACCGACGCTATGGGTGACGGGTTAGCAGGTATTTTTTCCCTGTTCTTCCTTCCATCCTGTTGTGTGATTTCCCTTAGTACCTGCCAGGATATTGCTTGTGATTGCTAGATAGTATAGCTACCCTGTTCGAGACTGTAGAATCACGATCAGTAGGATTGTGTTGCTTCGACTTTGATTGATTGGGGGTTTAACCTAGGAAGGGTGCGATCATCTTAATTTCGAGGACGAAATTTTTCTAAGGGGGTAGACTTGTAACACCCAGTTTCTGGAATGAGGGTATTTTTGAAATTTTATATTTATAATTATTATTTATTTGTATTTAACTCACATTATGCTTTTGGTGATTTTTAATCAATTTAAAACTGTTTTAAGTCATGGCTTGTGATTTTGATGCCTTCCTAGTGTAACCTGAGAGACTGTCTGACCTAGAGCCTGACTATGTCATTAGGATAATTTATTTCTACTTTTGAGTATGAGGGTATTTTGGTCATTTGGCCTCCTTGAATTATTTTATGAATTATTACATTGGTGATTGTTAATTTGACTTTTGACTAGCTGTGACTTAAGAGACTGTCCTAGATTTTGACCTTGACTTTGGTGACTTAGTTAACATGGTATGGACCCTAATCTAACTCAAGTTGGTCTTGGTTGACTTAATTTGGCTAAGTTTCATGAAGAGAATAGGGAGATTTTTGCATTGGACCAAAAGCTAAGGACTTGAGCTAGTTAGCTAGTGCAACTTGGCCCATAGCCCATTAGTGAAACCCTAACCCTAATTCTTTCCTTTATGACCAGTCACTAGGTCATTCCCTTCCCTATAAATAATCTCCTAATTAGTTCTTGCCTCTTTTGTATTAAAAGAGCACATAGGAAAAAGAAAGGTTTGTCTATTCTTCCCCATTCCATAGATTATCCATTATAAATCCTTTTTCATTCTAGTTTCTTGCATTAGAGCCTAATACCCTTCTATTTCCTATGTATGGAGAGTAATCCCAGCCTTGGGACAATTTGGGAGCATTGGCTATCAAGGAGGAATCCCCCATTTGGAGCTTTATCATGCTATTTGCACCTATAGGTAAAATCCCATAAATTGTATTAATATTTCATTTTTTTGCATTTAGGGCTAGATCTAGGAGTCCCCTAGCTGTCCCTGAAGTTTGGGTTAAATTCGTGTCCGTTTGGTATCCGTATCGGACACGTATCTTTGTGTTATTTAAGGTGTTTGATGAAATGCTTGAAAGGACTAAAAATTTGTAATTTCGAAAACTATTTTAACAAAATTGTAGTGCTATATATATACTTTGATTTCGTGTCTTGTTGATTTGGTTTCTGACAAGAATCGTGTCAGTATGGACACAGGAACATGCACGCACGAGACACAACACATGCCCGTGCAGTCCCCTGCTGCTCGACACTTCTGTAGGACACGACACAAACTTTCAAGACTCGATTTTTGGCATAGAGGTTGGGGCAACCTCTGCCACCATCCTCTCAAAATTTGGGGTGAGTTGGTGGAGTATTAGAGAAGTTATCGATCGCGCACTGAATCGTGCTGTTCCCAACCGCGCAGATTTTCACTCTCAGATACGACCTTAAAAGTCTGACACGACACGACCCCGACATGTTGTAGGGTGATGAAACCTTAGCCCTACCCCTGGCGTATACGTGTGCACGGCCACGTGTCACCACGTGGCCTGTGTCGTGCACTGGACACACGTGCACGCGTGCACGACGCTGTCGAGTGCACAGTTCTTGTGTCTGTGTTGTATTGTGTTTAGACACGAATGTGTCCAGTTTTTTGGACACTGGGACACCCATGACACTATCACATATGGGTTTTCATTTACCAACCTATTGGTTTGAGTATTGATTTATATTTCAATTCGTATTGAAAAATCCTAATCAATTTCTGATGCTGAAAAACTGTCAGCTTGGTTCTGGGGATTTGAATGAATGCTAACCTGTGTTTGTGATTAATTTATGTTGTATTTATGTCTGAGAGTTAGCCTAAAATGTTAGGGAGTTGATGGCATAGGAATTAGTTTTAGTTTGCATTGGTTTTGAAATGAATGGATTAACTGATACACAGTTTTTTTATACTGGTTGAACACAACCCTGTGGTTTATATTACCAGCTTGAGACTTGAATTGCCTTGTTGTTTCACTGATTAGCTAAAAACCTGAGATTGGCTCACACACATCCACACACCCTAAATTCTATGCACACACACATACACACAGGTACATATTTCACACTGTTTATAACATACTGAAAAAAAACTGATATACACATCTTTGCCTTGATGCATTGACACACATACACATTGAACTGAACATTTATGAAACCTGAGACTGAACCACCTATCATAGACCCAACCTATTGTGTGTATTGCCTATTAGTGTATCACTAGAAGTGAGATATGTGTGTATTCGTGTATGTACAGGGGGGACGAGATTTTTGGAACAGTAAGAAGAAGAGGGCAGCAATAAGTGAGAAGAGAGGAGATTAGGAGTAGCTATGTGACATTGTTAGTGTATAGGCAACAAGGAATTTGGAAAGGGAATTTGTGATGAAGGATTGACAGTAAGGCAGGAGAGGGAGCCCGGGTCTGGTGCAGGAAGTGCACTGCCATTTTGTACAGCCATATACTAGTTAGTATCAGACTAAAGTATCATATAGGATACATGAGTTAGTATATTAGTGTCAGTTAGCTTGGTTTAGTGAGGGTATAAAATGGGGCAGTGTTGGATAGAGTATTGTTTTGAGTTTACAATTGAAATTGCATAGGCTTCGTATTTGCATTCTTGCATATTGCTTGTATACGTAAGAGCAGCAGTAGCAGGACAAGATCAGCAGCAGTGGTTGGCTATAAATTAAGGGGTTTGTTAGGATGTTAGAGTGTTTGGTCATTTAATGGCTAGGCTTGGTTTGCAAAGCCAACAGAGGCATTGCTGTACAGATTTGGGGAAATCTTAGGGTATCAGTTATTAACTGAGTTTGGGTTTCAGTCCTAGGCTAAGGGTAAGGACATGTGGAGCGAAGTGAGGATATGGGGTAAATTCGAGTGAGAGGTTGAGTACATTAATTATTGATGGAGTGAATGTTGGAGTTGAGTGTGTGGTTGATATAGATTTGTATTATACAATCCTAATAGGTATATGAATACAGGTTGTATATAATATATAGGAAATTAATACATGTAATAGTATTAATGTGTGTCTGTTTAAGGATAGATGTGTGTGTGAGTTGTAACAGATTTAATAAGTAGAGGGGTTTCCTGTGACCACATTTCATGTAGGCATGTATAATACTATAAGGGTATATATCTATGTTGTTTGATAGATTGATATAGAGATAGGCTTTGTGATACATTAGAAGTGGTTATGTTTATAAGTGAAATGGTATATGTTTGAGTTTAGTTGATAGCATTATGCTAACCTAGATACCCTCTACATGGCCTATTGGCCCAAAACCTTAGACAAGGCTAGTAGAGACTAATGTGGCCATAATCGACCAAGTTTGACTCAGTTGACTATAGTTGACCTAGATGTTGACCCAACAGCCTAAGTGACGTGTTGAATATATTTGGCTAAACCCTAGATAGTTGTCTTAGGCTATTTGTTTGACTAAAGGTTGACCAGAGTTGACTTAGAGTTGACTTTGACCTAGTTTGACCTAGAAATCATATAGTTTGCATTGTATCTTTCATTTACCTTATCTTAAACATAAACCATATTACTCTGTTTAGGGCATTGTGACTCCGGTGCAGACATCTGATATTACACTACTCTTTTCAGAGTAGCAGGCGAGTACATTCTCTGATAGTTCTTCCATTTACTTGTCGTTCACTGTACTTCAGTTGTAGCTAGTTCTATTTGATTCTATATTACAAACACGATTTGATATTACTGGATCCATTTCATGCGACACTCACTTATTCGTGTCTGGCCTCTATTTCTAGAACCACCTACTGGAATCACCCTGGAATCATTTACTGGAACCATTCGTGTACTGGCTGGACTTATACCTATTTTTGTGTCGGGTTATAGATTCACTTGTACTTGCTGGGCGGGGAAATATTAGAATAGGCATGTGAACATACCCAAATACTGGAACCACTCCCTTGGAATTATACTGGAACGATAGCCATCCCACACTTGGCCGAGTGTGCGGTGTACCGTATTACCTACAGCCGTTCGCATGTCGATCCCGATATTTTAAAACACACTATTAGAGTATAGGCTGGACTCACCCTGGAACCTTTGATCACTGAATGGACTCACCTTATACCGGACTCATCTCGTGCTGGAATCACCTGGTATTAGATTACATTGTCTGGACTCACACATGACTCTTATTATACTGTCTGGACTTATATCATGCTACTCTAGTTCAGCTAGATTATATTTACAGTCTTCATTGCCATGTTTCTCTTCTTATTTATTTACTTTCCTTTCCTTGTACCTTAACTGTTCTCTATATTATTACCTGTATAAAACTGCCATGATTCATCAATATAACTGTCTATAACTGCTTTGTAGTTCTCTGTCATTTACTTAGGATTTCTTGATGAGTTGTACTCGTTCCTGTCCTGACTGGACCTGTTGAAAATTTTATAGATGATTGCCCTGAGGACACATGCCCTACATATTATGGACCAGGAGATGGCTTAGCTACCTATGGCCCCGACACTCAGGAGTGATCGAAAGATTTGCTAGTTGTCTTGTTTTAGTTTTCATGTTTTAGAACTTGAGTTATAAATAAGTTGAGTTATGTAGTTGAGATTGTCTGAGATTATATTATTTAGTTGTTGGTTTTATTTCTGTTATTTAGTCTTAGTTATAATCTTCTGTGCTATCATATCGTTCTTAGACTGTGATTGAGATTCATTATATCTATACTTGTCCTCCGTTCGGAGTTGAGATTTGATAAGTATATTATATAATTGCGTGAGTTGTTGAGATAGTAACCTAGGACAGCGTTCTACCGCCGATACTGCAGCGTAGGCTGGGCGTTGTTACGTGCTCGTACCCTCACAGTGGGTGCGGGTCGTGACAGTATGAATCTCAACTAAGAGATTCATTTATGCACTTGAGCTCGGCGTTGCGGCGATGTCTACCAGATCTCTTCTCTGAAGACTAGGAGCAGATGTTGTTGCCTTATTAGCAGACTGAGATGAGGCCATTGTTGTCGTTGCTACTATAGCCAACTGATCACCAGGAGCTTCAGGGACAGTATCTTCAGTATTTGTTACTCCAGCCGTTTATGGAGTCGAAATTATGTGAGTTTCTGTGGCGGTGATTGGTGCAGGTGGAATGGTAGTTATGGCAGCTGACTCTGGTTCGGGCATTGTCTCTTCAAGAACTTGTACTGAATCAGTAGCAATAGCAGAGGATGCTATTACAACTTTCCCAGCTTTAGTTGATGATTCGACTATGTTTCATCACCTTCTTCGGCTACCGGCTCTGCAGGATCTTCAAGTATCTCAGTTGTAGCGAGTCCTTCTACAATTGATTCTTCGTTGAAGTCTAATTCTTCCTCAGCAACCACTTCATCATCTACAGTAGGTTCTACTGTAGTTTGTTCTTTATCTCCGCCCTCAACAGGAAGAGACAATTCTGGCTGAGCCTGCACCTCTGACTCTTACTGTACCTCCATAGATTGAGGGCATTCTTCTTGAGCATCTTCTTCTGAAGAAGAAGACTCCTCTTCCTCAGACTCTGCATTTTCCTCATAAATGTCTTCTTGAGGAGGAGGATGAGTCACAAGCTTTGATGTGATGATAACACCTACAAAAAATTAAATAAAATAAGTTAATATACAAAATATCATAATTTTGTATAGATTTTGTATAATTTATATTTACCTGGAGTAGGTGTAGGACGTGCCATGTACGCATCATAGTCCCCATCACAGTCATCATCGTCAAAATTAATAGATGGTTCATCTGATGGGATGGGCTCTCGATCAATAGTATGTACTGGGGCGACGTCCTCAACAACTTGTGCCTTTTGTGGCAAAGTCAAATGAAGTGCTGAGCTGAGACGTCCCGAAGATAGGACCGTCACCGCTTCCATTGACACTGCTGGTTGGGAGGCCGAAGACCCTTCTCCAGGATGAGCTAAAGAAGATGCAACATGTTGCGGCTCTTCGACTGGAATATCAATCTCTGGGGTAACGGCTCTTGGTCTAGAAGGCCCTTTGGTGGTAACCTTCTTCTTTTTTTCTGGGGTCTTCTCTAGAAGAGTAGCAGCTGCACCTTGTTTTCGTTTTCGAGTCTTGCCAATAATGATAGGTTCTGCAGCTTTTCCTCCATTCCCATTGGGATTACTTCCAGATATGCATATGGAATAGCAGTGTCGTCGGGTACGTCTGATGGTACCCTAACTGGCTCTTCAAGATTTCCCTCCTTGGGCCATCTTAGACTACCTCTTAGGTTGTAGCCATGGGCGAAGGAGCGGATAGAAGCATAAAAGCGAGCATACGTATGAAGTATACGTAGCTCGGTGGTGCTTATAGCAGTCGATATTCAAAATTTGGCACCGGTACAGGCAATGCTAAAATATCTCCAGCCTCTTGCACCATCAATCAGCTTCCCATAATGACGGAAACTGGTGGAAGGATTGCCAACATGAAGTTGGTCATATCTGAACTGGCGAGCGAACCGCTTGGTAGATACGGTTCAAACGTACAGCTGTCTTAATTTCTGTACATCAGATGGGCGGGTCTGATGTACTGTAGCCATCTAAAAACTGGCGCTGACAATAGAGTTCTTCCTTCAACTTTATCTTCAAATTGTACGCCGAAGCAGTCGGTTGGAACTGGTGGTCGGGTACAGAAAAAGTTCCAACCATAAGAATAATTCATTAAGCTCTAGTATCTGCCACTGTCGTGGCAGTCCATGTGGCTTTGCTGAACTTCCGGAGGAAGACCTCCGCATCATCTCCAGGGCCTGGTGGCAACAAATTGCAGTTGTGATGCAACAGCCAGCCCATAAGGTAAGTGTAGGACATTTCTACCCTAGGGAATACGTTCCGGTGAGGAGCATTGTTGATCAGTTCCTCACCAAAAGTCCTCAGACCTGTATTTATTCAGCACACCATTGCCGATAGCAGGTTGATTCTAACTTTAAACACCAAACGTACCGCTGACCATAGCACGTTTCGGTAGATTCTATCAACTGTACCGGTCCCCGGTACAACCCATCTTCTCAACCACAGAGAAAGAAAGCCTGCCAGCAAGGCTTTCTTGGTGATCTTCTGGCTGCCGTATCTGAGGAAACTCAAGGCTTCGGTTCCTGCAGAGAACTCCCCAGTCTTGGTGGACAAATATTTGTTCGGGAATTTGTAGCCAACCATCATATCCCGTATTTTATCAGCAGGGATTATTGAACCAGTGTTGATGATTGGAGCCTTGTTCTCCTGAAATCTTTCTTTATCATCTTTGGATATCTTATCCTTGTGGTAAAAGAGATATGTTGTCCACTTATTGATGTACGCCAAATGAGATCCACTCTCATGCATAGTAGTGCAAATCATATAATGGCACATCAACTCTTCATATACCTCAACCAATTAAGGATTTTTCTCCCTTATTTTTGCTAGTTCCCGGTTGGAGGGAACATACTCTTCATATGGGGCTTCCCCCATTGGCAGCTTGGAGATGAATTGCATCTCGTGGAGTGCGAGACCCATTACACCTTTTGGGGTCGCAAAAGTTCCTGTTGAACTGATATATATCTCCATCAGAGCCATGAACAAATTACTGTTCGGTGGTATACCCTGACTAGTGGAGGCCACTGCTTCATACATGCCGATGTCTTTTAGCTCCGTCTGGAAGTTCCTTATAATCCAAATACTAATCTGAATCCAGTTCTGGTTAAATGGAGTTAGCCACCCTGGTAGCCTGGGGTTGGCCTGAGGATATAATACTGCAGCCCTTATGAACTTATTAATGAACATTTGGGTCTGCATTGGCTGAATCAGAGCGGAATCCTCACTCGGAGTGAATCCTGGCAAGAGACCGGAGAAGGGGACAACACCACCACTGGGAGTACTGGTGTGGTAGCCCATGTCATTTGCTCTCTCTCTCTTGAAAATGATCCCTCCTGGCCTACCATGACTGCTGGGAGTCAGGTTCCATAGCGTCTTTCGGGGATGGGTGGCATGGATAAAAGCAGACAAGGGATAATCTCTATCCATGTCAGGGAGGTACATTGCTCTATCTCCAAACTGGAACACCCAAGCCTCCTTCTTGGGGGTGTGTTTGTGATTTGAAGTCTATCGTATCCCCGAATAAGAAAGCTGGCTTTGCAAATTGTTGGCAATCCAACGATGTCAACACTTCCCCATTTATCTTGGACAGCAGTATTCTGTCCCCTTGAGCAGCTATCAGCTGTGCTCTGTCTGCAGGATATTCCGGATTCGACTGGGGAAACTCTACGTGGGACATGTTCTCCAAATAATTTGAGCCCACCATACCAGCTGATGAGCCAAATATTTTTGCAAGTGGGTGAATTTGCAAATCTACTGCCAAAAGAAAAAGAAAAATCAATTTAGTGAAAATCTAATTTGAAATTTTTTGCAGATAATTTGGTCTGAGTTTTACGCATAAAGATAAAAGACTCTGACTATGCAAACTTTACGTTTATTAAAGTTGATAAAAACTTTTAAAGTGTAAAAGATCTTTGTTTTACGTAAAGTCTTTCACTTACAAATTTTACGCTGGCATGTGTTAACATGAGCGTATTTTAATTTTTACGCTAGCATGTGTTGACATGAGCGTATCTTAATTTTATGCTGGCACGTGTTGACGTGAGCGTATTTTAATTTTTACGCTAGCATGTGTTGAAATGAGCGTATTTTAATTTTTATGCTAGCATGTGTTGACATGAGCGTATCTTAATTTTACGCTGGCACGTGTTGACGTGAGCTTATTTTAATTTTTACGCTGGCATGTGTTGACATGAGCGTATTTTAATATTTATGCTAGCATGTGTTGACATGAGCGTATCTTAATTTTTACGCTGGCATGTGTTGAAATGAGCGTATTTTAATATTTACGCTAGCATGTGTTGACATGAGCGTATCTTAATTTTTACGCTGGCACGTGTTGACGTGAGTGTATTCTAATTTTTACGCTGGCACATGTTGATGTGAGCGTATTTTGAAATTTACGCTGGCACGTATAAACGTGGGCGTATGTTCTTAATTTTACGCTGACACGTATAACGTGGGCGTATTTAATTATCTCAGTTTCTACGCTGACACGTATAACATGGGCGTGAAGTAAAAAGCTTAGGTCTTCTTCTCCGACGAACTTGTGGCCGAAGTTCAGTGCTTTACCCTTCATTGCCGGAGCCACGGCGGGGTTGCTCTGTTGGGACGTCGTTGATGATGGGACGGGGGTTTTCGTGCGGTCGGCCGACGATGAATCAGCAGCGGGCCTCTTGCCCTTGCTGGCGGTGGTCTTGCTCTTGGGGGCCATCGGATCGAAATGAGAGTATGAAGGAGAAAGAAGAGAATAGAGAGATTGAAAATTCGAAAGAGTAAAGTTCTCTCTCTGCTCAAAAAACTCTATTTATAGAGGATTTTGAAATCGGTTCAAATTCGCGGATTTTACGCTGACGGTTGGATACTCCGAACTTTACGCGGATGACCGTTGGGTATCCCGAATTCTACGCAGACTGTTGAAATCCCTAATTTTACGCTTCTGTTCAAAGTATTTCAAATTTTGAAAATAATTTAAAAACTTTGAAGGGGGTCTTGTAGGAGCGTAAAAATACTTTAAAGACCAAGTCAAAGAAATTTAGAACTTTACGCAATTCAAACTGAGTCAAACTCAGACTCTACGCAAGCTACTTTCTTCGTAAGCTATTCTCTACGCAAGAAGCTTTTACGCGAGAGTTATACTCCACTTTTACGCGTGGACGACAGACTGTCAGGCCGCATTTAATGCGAGTGATTTGATTTGACAGAATAATTTTCTGACAACAGTACACAGAAGTCGAGGAGATCTTTTCACCAAGCCCAACGCTTGTCGTTTAGTGTGCAGATGGGCTACTTTACGCCCCGAAGACAGCTTCTTTTACGCACGAAGGCTATTTGAGCTTTTTACGCTTAAGGTTTTTTGTGGGCTTAAAGTTTATTTGAGCTAATTTTACGCTTAAGGCTACTTTTCAGCCACTTTACGCTGGAAGTCTATTCTGAGCTATTTTTTGCGCCCAGTCTACTACTTTACGCAGGAAGTATATTTTGGGTCATTTTTACGCCCAAGCTTTCCTGGCTACATGAGAACGTGGTTTGCTTACATGGCTTTCATGCCACACTTATCGAGGAACGTGTTTACGTGCTCTCCCTATTTTATTGAAGTAGTGGGACACGTGTCACCATGTGTAGAGATCAAAACTCTACATGGGATACGTGTCAACGTGCGTAAAGGATGATTTACATCGTGGGTGACAGTTACTCACGTAGAGACCCGATTTTGTTGCCTTTTATGCACAAAGGGTCAAGTCTATAAATAGACTTATTTTAACACAGACATCATCAAGAGATCAATAGAGATACAGGAGAGGTGTCACGACCCGCACCCGCTTTTCGGATACGAAACGTGTCCAAGCCCAGCCTACGTCGCAGTGTCGGCGGTAGTGCGCTGTCTATACTCAAGTCACGACAATCTAGAATCTCATGGTAACTATATCTCATCCACAAAATAATCATGTCACAATCAAGATCAATGAAAAGACAAGAACTGAACAATAATGAATATACTGAATATCAAGAATCAATGTCACGTCCGGTGGACACAAATCCACTACCATTAGACGGGAAGAGAAAAGTACATGGAATACATACTGACTGAATACAAACTGCTAACCAAGTCAATCCCAACTGTAAACTCCGCGATCTGGTGCTAACTCAAACCACTCGCCTGCTCCTGACTCAATCTCGGCTAACCTGAAGAGATCATCAGGTCCTCAGAGGACTAGCAAGATACATAATATACATGCCTATCTAGCAGTTTTATCATGCGCAAGAAATAAGCAAGAAAGTTCAAGACCAATGACCACGAACCCAATCACGAAACACGAACACTAGAACAACTACGAATAAATGAACTGCCGGATGAACGAATACACGAGATCAATAGAAGAAACCAAACCCTCATCCCGAGTGTGGACTCACGGGTTTAAACTAAGCACTAACCCTCGTCACGAGTGTGGACTCTCTGGCTAGCTCACGGCAAGACACCCTCGTCCCGTGTGTGGACTCTCTGGTGTAATTGGTCAACCATCGTCCCGAGTGTGGACTCTCTGGTGCCAATTGATCACGACAAACACCCTCGTCCCGTGTGTAGACTCTCTGGTGCACCAAACAACCCTCGTCCCGAGTGTGGACTCTCTGGTTGTGTACAACGATAACCAAGGCTATGACAGTTCACTACACGCAATCGTTCTATGACACGACTCAAGCAAGGTACTGACGAGAACAACTCCAATGTAAAACACAAGGCCAACATGAACATGGCTATAAACAATAAAACAACTCCACAGAAAATAGCACGAAAAGCACATGTCCATAAATGATCCAAGACAGAAAAATGAAAGGAATTGCATGTAAGTAAAACTGTATAGGGAGGCAAGGTATACTTGCCTGGGGTCCTGAGTTGCTGGTACGGGTGACAATCCGTATCGATGTCCAAGTAACCTGTTTTTAGAGTTTATAGTGTCAATAAATAAATTGAAATTAAGGATAATTTACTTATTAGTTCTTTGGGGTATAATCTAACTCAACCATTCTCTTAAATTGGATAGGTTGCCTTGGTTTACTATTCATAAGTTATCTACTCACCCCTGTTTGGATTGGACACTAGCTTCCTACTCTCAATTCTATCTCTCCTGATACTTGGATTTTAGCTTAACCCCTTCTAGCATGTGAGTACTCTATTTGCCTTATACATACATACATCTATGACCCTTTTTTAATCTCTACAGGTACTTGTCTATGTGCTAGCTGTGTAAAAACTGATACACATGAATATACTTCCCATAGGTAATACTCAACTCAACATGACAACCCAATAGAACACAAGGCAAAAATAGATGGCATTTCTCTGAACAGTCCAACAGTCCCTTCCTCTTTAGTACTATGGTTATGCAAGCTAAGAGGAAGAGCTATAATTAAATGATGACAGAGTCCATGCCTACCTGTATTGGATATACTCTGTATTCATCATGGCTGCCCAATATCGCTTGTATGGTAGGCTACTGGTTAGCTCAAAACTTGATTGGTTGGACACCCATCTAACAGTTTGCCCATACACACCCCAGGATTCGATCAGAGTACATGAATCAGAGGCTTCCACATCACATTCAAAGAGTCATCAACGTATACAGGAACAAAGTTTTCCCAGGTTATGCAAATTATACTGAGGTAATAGGTTGGACCAGTCAGGGGACTGGAGAAAAGGTTAAAGCCTATCATCTAGTTTATCAAAGTCCATGTAAGATGAATGTCTAATCTGGGTATTACTCCTGTCATGTACCCAGATTTATACTTGATACTCCTCCCATTATTGTACTAAGACATGACCTGTTGATGTCATATAGGAATTCATCCCTTATCTACATGACGGATGTTTCACATGATCTGCAACTAGCACCCTCACATGTGTATCCTCCCTCTAAATACTGCCTAACCCCACACTTATAGGCATGCCCTTGTTATACCCTGATAATACTTGACTGATACATACTAACTTAAACCAAGTGAACTGCTAAGCTAAGGCAAGGGCTGAACAAATAGGAAGGCTGAAAGCCAAGCGAAATCAGTGGACTGATCCTGTCAAATCTCTTGTCCATGTATGGACTTGAGGACTGAGCATTAGCTACTGAACTGAACGATTTGCATAAGCAAGGCTTGATGTAATGAATTCCTGGACTTATACCAAACTGCATCATCAACAGAACTTCAAGTATGCAGTGCAGATCAAAAAGAAGGGGTAAGCTCTACATATGGGTTAATATACCAATTCCATATACAATTGGTACATGGTTATACTATTCAAGTCTAGTCCCTTACTCTTTAGGCTATAATGCAAAAAAGATGTGAAAAGGAAAATGTATGCTCTAGGTTCAAGAGAGGTCTCTAAAAGCTAATATATAACAAGGTAGAATAAATGCAGGTAGCCAGATGATGTAGCTACAGAAGCAATGGAGGAAACAAACACTAGCCAGCACAGCCAGGATACTCGTATATTCCTGCTACTTACCAGGGCTTCTCTTGAGGAGAGTATTCTCATTGATCCTGGCCAAAACTTATCCACCAACAAGTTGGTCCTACAGCCTAATCTCTAATCACTGCAATTCCTTGCAACTTACATTCACTGGCCAATTCTCAGTTATAGGCAAGACCAAGACTCAACAAAAATTCAAATACGCCTAAAACTAATGGTCAAGGGTCCCTCTGCAAGCACAAGTTTGCAACAGAATTGACCTTCGACTAAAAATCCTATTGACTCAAATCTATGTCCAACAATCAGTCGGAGGAAGGTAACTGTGATCACCTTGACCCCAACTTGTGTCGGTCGTGTCCTGGCTTGATAGTGTCACCCAATCCGATACCAGGTATACAGTCGGATGCCCCTGCCAAATCTGATACCAGTATCAAATATGGTACTAAGGGTTAAGGATGAGACCAAGTATCAATCTGATACCATGTAGTCTCGACTCCCTGTTGTTGTTGTAACTGTTCCTATTTCCCTTCCTTGTTTCTATCTCTTCCTGATATAAAGGTTTATTAATTTCTTCATACAGGTGTTTTTAGGACTTTTGGCGTTCTCTTCTCATTAACACAAAATCTGTCTCTATGAATCTTTCCTATATATACCTTAATACTCTACATTAACTAGACTCAAATCCTACTATTCATTAACTATCATGACGACTTGGACCTGTCTGCATTTCGTTGACACATAGGGTGTTGTAGGACCCCATTTATCGGTGCCTGGTTACTCACAAAACCTGATCCAGGTTCTCTCGAACATTACCACAAACACCTATGTTCCTATAGAGCATGATAACTAACTGGGTTTTAAGGAATTATAAGATAGGGTGGATGAAGAAAAGGGAATTACCTGATTGAAGAATCAGTTGCCTCTGCTTGACGGCCACTTCGAGTTTTCCTCGGCTTGGAGGAGGAGAGGTTTGCGGCAGAAATTCTCTAGGGTTTACAACAGGTGGGCTTTGGGGGATTGGCTACAATCTCTCATATATATACTAATGATCGATCAAATGTAGAGGAGATAAGTAGGAGTTTGATTTGCTCTTACCTGAGGGTTGTTTGAATTCTAATTGAATTCAAATCAGTAGGTGGTCGGTTAAAAGAAGTTTTGAATTTGACATATGCACTAAGGCCCCTGTTATACTATTATTACTCCTTGAACCCTTACTTAGCTTTTCAAATAAAAAACCTATATAAATATAACAATTGTATGTGACGAAAAAATAAAAAAATATACAAGGAAAAAAATTGGTCGAGGGTTTGATAAGAGGAGATTCTGAAAAAACTCATACTTTCAGAGTGATATTCACAGAAGCATTTCTTCAACTTTTTCTCAAGAACATGGTGAAGCAAAGCAAGAAAGCATTCGACTGTGCCATTAGTGTCGTTGCTCGATACCTTTCCGGTGACTTAGTTCTTCCGATTGTTCGTCTTCTTCAAGCAGTTTTCTTCATCATCATCGTATGGTCCAAGAAACAAAGTGATCGCTCTCAGATCAGACTTCCATAGCAATACTTTCCAGAACATTTATACTTTTTGTACTTTTTCTAGTTTTCTTTCAAAAGCCAATTTTTAGGCATTTTGTTAAGTGAAACAAAATCATGATAAGGAACGTAGAGCATGAAAGGATAACAAACGTAATAATGATACCTGAATCCCACAAGAACCGCAAATCCTCCGTCATCCAGAACTACTAGCTAACTTCATGCAATCGCTAAGCCTGAAGAGATCATCAGGTCCTCAGAGGACATAGCAAGATACATAATATACATACCTATCTAACAGTTTTATCATGCACAAGAAAATAAA
>JANAVB010043219.1:5377479-5382479 GCA_029216955.1 Iris pallida
TGAAACTGAGGGCTTAAATGTCCATTTGTATCAGGAAGATGAGCTAAGCCTCACCTCGGATATTTGCGCGGCCACACGAACACCGATTCAGGGACTGATCAGTACGAAAGACAAAATTCCATATTGCAAAGAGGTCAGCCGGGTGTGATCCAATGGTTTCTCTTCCAACCCCATGCAACCTATTCTAGACATTCAGACTCTAGAGAAACTATCCCCCAAACGGGAATCCTGGAAGCCAAGTCGCATTCAAGTAATAGTTTCGTCTATTCCGAAACTAATGTAGTCCAAGAAGTGTTTGCAAAATTCTAAGGTACCAAATTGGACAACGATTTCAAAGAATCCCTCCGATGTTATAGATCGGAGATGGGTGGTTCCAAGAATCTAGAACTTAAGTCAAAGTTTCTAAAGAGTCCGAAATCTCGGAAAAGAGACTATCTCCGGAAATTCTTAAAAATTTCGGCAGAGTCTCCTTTGTATTTACTGACCCGAAAATATTTCCATAACACATAAACACAAAGAATAATATATGGGCACGCCGACCCCTTCGGTGGAGCAACCCTCAACACCGGAACTCACACGCAGTTATATATATTTTCAATGACAAAGCAATAACCTTTCTTACCGATGGTAACCTTTGCAATTAGCTATTTTTAACCATTTAGTATTGATCCGGGTTAGCTACAAAGTCCAGAAAACTCAATACAAGTTAGAAATCAAAACTTTACAAACCTAGATAACAAAATCATAACGAAATGAGAATACAACTCTAAATTTGATAGTAATAACTAAATATCTTAATGATAAGATATTGATCATTTATATTCATGCACTAATTCTACTCAACAAAGGAGTACTAAATAAACACATATCTAGGAATAATATTTCATGTTTTGGTAGTTCCTGTAAGTTTAGAAAACCTTCAATCGGTAGCAAATCAAAACCCATTATTCTAAATAAATATTTTGATGAATTATATAAGATTCAAGTCAAATTCATCGAAAAAAATGTTGATTTTGGGTTCGATACACTAGTCATATAATAGGACATAGGTACCTAGTTAACTTGTCTAAGATATTGACATTCAATGCTTTTCAAATTTTGAATTCCAACTTACGCGGATGCTGAAAATGTACATCAATACAATCCCATTTCCCAACATTGTCAAATTTGAGTAGATTCAACCTCGAAAAACTAAGATATGATAATTTTGTATCTTAAGCTAAAGGTTCTCAAATTATACAACCTAATTATGTTATCTCAATTTCAGCTTCTTCTGAATTCTAAACCTACAAGGGCATTTCCATAAGTTAATACTCATTTTTGAGTAATATGGTCAACGTTGCATATCTTGAACAATCCCATAATTACTCTTACGATTTCTTTTCTTACATTTTCCATGATACATCCCTAAAATAATATAACTCCAACAATAATTATTGAATTATATGAACAACTTCATAATCGAGTCCAAAATGGTCGATATAACCTAGTATTGCTTATAAAACCACTTTCCATGAATAGTCATAGGGTATTAGTAACTATATATAAATATAAAACAACAACATATAATTCTATTACCAATTTATACCAAAGTATCCGTATCGTGTCCTAATTTCGTGTCGATGTGTCCGAGTCACTTCCAACACTTCTATAACCAATTATTTCTAATAAATCTTGTCCCCGTGTCTATATTACTGCCGGCACATATATGTGTCCTACCTATATATATATATATATATATATATATATATATATATATATATATATATATATATATTTTATATATATATATATATATATATATATATATATATATATATATATATATATATATATATATATCATTCTAGATTCATACTTACAAGGAAATAATTCTAAAAGAACATGTCAAGTAGGTAAAATTGAATTAAATAAAAAGAGACGGGAGAGGGCTTGCCTTGAAAAATTAGGGATTTGGAAATTGGAATTTAGGGCTTGGATCTCCTTCTCCAAGTATCTTCCTCTCCAATTTCTTTTGTAGAAAATGGATTTTGGGTTTAGGTTTTGATGAAGGAGATGGAGAGGGAGATGATGATGGTAGTGTTGGAGGTGGTGATGAGTTGGTCGGTCGGAGAGCTTGGAGGCGGCCGAAGGTGGAGGGGCCGGTCGGCTGGCCTACGGCAGCAACCGCCGGGACAGCGCCGGCAGGCACGCCCGCGTGCATGGGGCGACGGATCTGACTGCCTGGGTGATGGAGAGATAAGAGAAATAGAGAGATGAGGAGAGTGTGAGAGAGATGAAGATGGGAGAAGATTGGTTGAGGGGAGAGAGAAAGCCGAGAGGGAGAGAGTCGGGAGAGGGAGCACGAAAGGGAGGAAGAAGGTTGATGCTCTCTCTCTCTTTAATTCTCTTTTTAAAGAAAAAAAACAAAAAAAAACAAAAATGGCAAAGACCAAAATGCCCTAATCCTCCTCATGCATGAAGACAAGTGTCTTCATGTGAATTTACCTAAATATCCTTGTAGCTTCATGCAAAGGGACAAGTGGATGATGATGTGTCATAGAAAATATGCAATTACATTTTTTTCTAATGACTAAAGTTGCAATATATATATAAGAAATTAGTTAATACTTATAAAAGAGTTAATATGATTTAATTAAAGCTTTCAATGAATAAATTTTTTTTGAAATAATTAATTCTTGTGGCTACCAGGAAATTCGATGTCGGATTTCGTATTTCGAATGCAGCTATGACATATCTGTTAGGTATGAGTACTTTTGGTTTGGGTACTTATATCTGACCGTGGCTTGGAACAGTAACTTGTCGTGGACTAGTTTGCCATACCTTGTCCTTATTTGGTTATAGGTGTGGCTCACTACTCCGATAAGAAGGTATTGAACCTTGTTGTGGTCCGGATACCATATTTGATTTATGGCATAGAAATGTATTCATCATGGATTAGGATGCCATCTCCTGTCCTTGTTTGGTTGGGGGGATGGTACGCTAATTCAATGGTGTGTATTGGACCATGTTATAATCCAATTGACTTATTTATTGAGCAGTTATATTCAGTTTATATGGCATAATATTATGTGTCTTGTTACGTCCCTCTGAGTACCTGGTGATATCTCCAGGTGTGTGCTTATATCTTTTCACAGGTGTTCTAGCTGAGGCGTGATCTTCTCCATCCCTTCGAAGATGACGTATCTTGGGTCTTTTTTGCTACCTTCGTTAAATCATTTCATATGTCATGTACTTCTTTTCTTTTAAATAGTTGGTAGTAGATTTGTTTCTGTCCAACATATTGTATAAAGACAAATCATGGTTATTATATGATATCTTTATTTCTTTCATTTTGTGGATGAGATTAGTTAGCTGTGGTTTTACTGCATTTACAGCTTACGTATATTTATTATACAGCTGTCATGTCTATGTTCCTAATCCTACGTATTTTGGGACTGAAGCATTACAGACGAGTTGATGTGTCATCAATTCTATGGTCCCTACTTGAACTTCGGAGACATTCCACTTGATAGACGATTCATTTGGCTCGAGATGGTTGAGGTATGTCTAAATAATATTCTTTGTTTACAACATTTCTTAAATATTTGCTAATTTGTTTTTATTTGTTCTTATTTATAGAAGTTGTACTAGTGGCCAGCGCACAGAGATCAGGCGATCAGAAAGTGCTACAAGTCCATCGCCAACAAAAGATTGAGGGATATGGTCAATGACCATAAGGCGGCTCAACTAAATAGTGCTCTTTGCAAGGAGTGGTTGAAGGAGGAATTCTAGGAGGAGATGAAGAAGAAGATGGACACTCCGGCCTATAAGGCCAAGTATGAGAAGGCAAAGGCTGTCCATGCTAAGGGTGGTTACCACATGGGTGGATCCATCCCAATTTCAGAGCATTATAGACGGTTGGTGCGTATTCTTATTTGTTATTTCTTTAATTATTTAAATTTAATATTTAGTTATAAATTGATGTTTAATTGTTACAGTGCGAGGAGGTCGCCAGGGCAGGCGGAGACCCGAATGTCGTGGACTTTCCTAAAGTTTTTGAGCATACCCATAAGTGAAAGAAGAATGTAAAGCTCGTAGATGATCGGGTGACCAAGGCCTATGTAAGTTTTTCGAGTCCTATATTAATTACATTTTTTCTTTGTCTTTACGTACTTGACTATATTTAGTTTACCGAAAAAGTTAGTCAAACTCCAATATGAATATTAACTCTAAATCATAACCATAAGTAGCATTATAAATCAAAGAATAATTTAGGAGATGTACGAGAATGTAACCATAACAATACTTAATAGTAACTAAAATATGAATATTTACTCTAAATCTATTCACCTATATAAATATAGGAGACGTATGAGACTTTAGAGAGTCAAGTCGGTGAGGGAGGGACTGCCCAGGGGGAGCTAGGACTAGTCAGCCACCGACGCCGGCTATGAGGAACGACTTGTGGATACAAGCCGTCGGTAGAGGAAAAGGGGGCAACGTGTACGGTACGGGATCGTTGGCATCCCAGCCGTCCGTTTATTCTAGAGCTCCTCTATCTCCACCACCTCTACCTCCACCTGTATATGCACTATCACGACCCATACCCAGTGTAAGGGCACGAGAAGTGGGTACGTTCAGCCTACGCCGCAGTGTCGGTGGTAGAACGCTGTCATAGGTCATAACATCTAACAATATATAACTGTACCTGTACAATAATATACTCTCCAAAAGGAGGACAATATATAAGGTACAACTCAATCACCGAACCAATGATGGAAATAAAGGGATAAAAAGATGGATAATAATCTCAACAGAGAACTACAACTGAAAGTTAATAAGTTTGGATGTCTAAACAACATCAAAATCCAAATAACTGAAGTATATCTCAAAGACAAAACATCTAAATAAAGATAACTAGTCTAGCAGTCTAATCTACACAATGGGCAAGTCCTCAGCAACTGTTAGATCCTCCTGAGGGCCCAAGTCACCGGTGTCATCTAAGCCAACTCCATAGC